>APFE031134321.1:2679-26339 GCA_000404065.3 Pinus taeda
CATTATTAGTTTGATTAATTGAGATTTAATTTCACAAATAGTATTTGATGTAAAAACAATATTGTTTGGATTGTCTATTGGAAAGAAAGATTTGAAGCATAAAATTAAGGACAAAATTAAACTTACATTGTTCCAAAAGAAGCTTGAATACAAACTTAGATCAAGGAGGATTTTGAAGGCACATAGACTGAGATAAATGTATGAAGAAACTTACGCCATCTTAGTTTCTTTGTCTTTTGGAATTAGAAATGAGTGATCAAAGCTTGTGCACTATTTTCAAGTCCAAGGAACTTATCGATGAATCTTGAGGTTTATCAGTTGTTATGATTTTGATATTATTATCATTATCAAGAATACTTAAATATTTATTGTTTATTTCTTTTGAATCCTATTCCTGAATGATATAATATTTTCTGATGCACAATATTGATGACTTATGCAATGTTTGTTTAAAATCATTGACAATTTGTCTTTAATGATTGGTCATAATTTTGAAAATTGAATTATTGATATGAATATAGTTGGTCATGATCTCTTTGTAATGATATATGAAGTGAATCATCGGTAAGTATGTGTTTCCATTGATATTTGATTATGATAACTATTTCCATAGTTTTTTATTTTATCATTATCTCATGTTAAATCTATGTTAGTCCTCCATACTAATTATGAGTATACATAGTTAGGAATTTTTTCAATAACTATTTACTGAGTTAAGTTTGATGTATTTTTGTTTTAATCATTATTGGTTCATACAAATTAAATCTATAGCTTGACAGCTTACATTTATCTCATGTTCATTCTTCTATTATTATTCCATCTCCTAACCAATATACTATGAGCTACTTTTTTTCACATTTACGATAGATTAGGCTTAGAATAGAGATAGATCCATTATTTATGTTATTTGTAAAGAATATTATACTGCATTTAGTTGTACAAGAGATTCAATGAAAGTATCCTTTCAAGGAAAAAATCATTAAGTCGAAACCGGGCCTTGATTATGGTGGATTTTATGGGCCTTGATTAGGTGATGATCTCTTGTTATAGGGAGGAAATTTTTACTTATCAATAGGGTACTACGTAAATCAATCAATATCATTACCTTTTTACTCTTTATATATCCTTCTATCTTGAGGGATTTTGCATCATTGATTCTAGCTCATACATGACAAGAGATTTTTAGATTAATCCCTTGTAGATTTTGATCTTGTGAAGTTTCTACTTCTTGATATTTACATTCTATGTAAAATATTTGATTCTCACTACATTTATGCCCCTTAATATACTTCTTTTCATGATTGAAACATGTCCCTTTGATACACCTTTCATTGCACCAAATTTGTAATGTAATTAAGAACATATAATGTTAGGGTGTCTGTGTTTATCCTATGATCTACAACTTCTTTTTTATTAATAAAAAATTTAGTCTAAAGAAATCGGACAATGACTTGATTTTGATGCCTCGAGATGGGGAGAACTTGACTTAAGAGGAAAAATATAACTTGGGTGAACATTTCCCTTTGATGTGACGGTTAGTCTTCGAAACAAGCTAAAAGGTTAGGAAGGTAAATGGTGAAGGTGTCATTATCAAAATAAGAGGGAGGAGAAATCAAAGGGGTTCTTCTTCTTGGTTATTAAGCTTTTATGTTTTATCTCTTCCATTACTCTCTCATACAATTCTCTCTCCCTCACTAAAACAATAAAACTATGATAAGTAAAAAAACCCCATGGATGTTTAGAACTTATGATTGGTTATGAGTTGTGAGTGAGAACTAATGTGACAAGAAATGAATTTGTTGTGGTTCTCACTGTTTGGAATAGATGGCTCTAATCATTAGGAATGGCCATGAATATGTGTGGCACATATATTAATCAATAAGGGAGGATTGAGGGAATATGAATATCATAGAAGGACTCCATTGTGCTATGCAAACTTGCATGATCTTTTTATGAATATGATCCTGGTAAAAAAGACCGATCACTAATTTTTCGTGTGTGCGTGTGAAGGAGAATTAGAGAAATTTTGAAGTAGAAGATGGTCCAGAAAACAAAATTGTACAACCAAAATAAACTTTATAAGAACCAATAGAATTGAATATGATGATGCAAACCATGGGGGATGGTTCATCATTTGTAGAGTAAAAAGGTAAAATTAAAAAAAAAAAAAAAATAGAAATTAAAAACCACTTTTTCAATTTTCATTTTCAACTTATCTCCGTATAGTTTTATTCAAATTTTGAGCAAGAATACTCTCTATATGTGTATCTTAGTTTTCATCCAAGGAGTACCTATGTTGAATACTTTTTATGGATCCCACTTCATGAAACATGAGAAATACTTGAAAATGTAATTGCAACCACATTTTTATATGTAGTTCTCATTTTTTGTGTAGTAGGATCCATTAAAAGTATTCAGCATTGGCACTCTTTGGATGTCAAATTAAATTTTACATCCAAAAAATTCTCCCACTCAAAATTTGAGTAAAATTGTAGGAAGATAAGTTGAAAATACATGTTGAATTTATTTTTTCTTATTTTAAATAGTGATTCCATACATGTGAATTTGATTAAAAAGATGTGGAAAAATGTGTAAGGATTTTTACTCTAAATCTTGTTGAGGTAATATAATCTTATTTCATTTTTCTACAATTATTTTATAGTTTTCCTTGTGAGCGCCATTTTTTTTTCTCAGTAAAAACTAAATCTATTAAGAGAACGTATGGTACAAAGCGATGTTACAAATAGGAGAAGCAAGAGCAAAGGTAGCCGGAAAGGATTGGAAGTCCACCTCGGCTCCTAAGAGAGAAGAGAAGAGATCAGTGCTGAGCAAGAAGAAACAAGCATAACAAAAGAGCAGGATCTGAACAGAGGATTCTACCCAACATGTGCCGAATCCACTGTTTTACATTTTTTCCCTTTCTTTTTACTAACTTTGACCCACTCAGGAGGGCTTTGCTGAGCTGGTATGATTTGCAAACTAAGATGAGCTGAAGGAGAGGTCTCCTTGTCTGATTCCGAGGTGGAGGATTCATGGATCCTTTTCTGAGAGGCTGGTATGACGGCCGAATCCACAGGACCTGTCGGGGATGGATCCGGTTCCGATGCAACTGCCACACCTTCCTTGATCTCATCCTCATCATCAGAGCTGAAGTCAAAATCATCCATGGGTGGTGGATCATGAGGCATCCAGCTTTTGGACTTCTGTTTTGTGTTGGCTTTCCTCTTTTGGGCTGGCATCGTGGGACAAGAGCTCTGAAGATGACTTGTATTATGGCAGTTCCAGCAACGAAAGGCTGTATTCTCGTAATCCAAGGATTGGGTCCAATGAAAATCTCCAATTTTGAGATTGATCTGGTCCGGGAGTCCTTTGCTTATGTCAATTTCTGCACAAATCCTGGGAAAAGTGTATAAGCCCTTTTCCCCTCTAGAGATGTCTGTGTCTAAGAGGCGGCCTAGCGAGTTGCCAATCCCTTGGAATACTGCAAAGTGCCATAGATTCACTAGGAGGTTTGGAAGTCTGACCCAGATGGGGAGTTTGGTAATAACTGCTGTAGAGGGATCGAAATCTGGGAACCAAGGCATGAGGAATAGGCCAGCTGCTCCCCAGAACCATGGGCCACCAGTTAAGGCTTTTTGATAGTCCTCCTAAAAGGCAAACATTACGATGAAAAATCCCTTTGAACATAGAAGAACCTTGCAGTTGTTGGTCCAGTTAGAGTGGAGCCATTGGTAGAGGTCTGCTATGCGTGGCCATAGCCCATTAAACCTGTAGATAATGCCAAATTCTACAAAATGTTGGGTTTGCTCATCCAGCCCGAGATGCATTATTTCTATGGAGGGGGTTTCCTCCAGTTTGTCCACCAGAAAAGGCTTGGGAGCGTGAGCAGGTTGAGCTGTTCTCTTAGGCAACTTCGCATGGACATCGTCCTTGTAAGAAAACGCCTCAGCTGAGGATGATTGTCCTACCGCGCCCCCTCTTAGACGAAGGGTAAGAGCAATGGAGGAATTTCTCTTAATGTAGTAAAACGACAGGGGGTAAAGGTCCTCGAGTTGTTTACCTTCATGGAGAAGTCGTTGTGATGCTGATGGGATCCCCAGCTTGATTTCCAATGCCTGCTTGAGGTTTTTCACTAGATCCGACGCTCTCACCTATTGAAGCAGGGTTTTGCCAGAAATAAGCTTAATCAAGATCTGGAATGAGGCAGAGTGACCAGATATCTGCTTGCCTCTGTAGATCTGAGACAACAGGTGGTTGGGGTTATGCATGGTCTTCCTTTCCTGCATTTGCCGCAAGGGAAAGAGATGAGGGGAGGCGCCCGGCATGCACACAGTGGATGCCTCGAACAAGAAGCGCTCATAGTTCCTCAACAGCAGAGAATACCCGGGATAAGCCTCTAACAGGTTCCTGTAATAACCATCTAGATTATTGTTTGAATCACCTCTCCCTTGACCAGCAGAAAAATCGTCTTCATCGTCGATGCCAAACCCACTGCCATCGCCTGCCAGATTCGTCTCTGGTACATACCCAGCTGATCTAACCCTGGAATAATTTTCCCTTGTAATATCATCAGGATCGTACTTTGTCTTGGGCCTGTAGCAGGTCGGTTTCTCATCTACAGCAACGCCATGTATGCGTTCCATTTTTTTCCCCTGTTCAGAACCAGCCGTAATTACCGTCCAGGAAACAACATTTCGCTAGCATCTTTTCCAAAACACATAGTATGCAATCCCTATGCTACCAAATTTACCATATATGACTATATGTGTATTTTCTGCAGACACATCGGACTGAAGAAGCCCATTCTTAGTGGCCTGTGCATGGATCTCCATGCCCCTGGTAGGCTGCATTTGCCAAAAAAGTTCCAGTGCCTCTCCACCATGTCCCTTTTGCACATTTCCAGGGCAGAATAAGGTCTCTGTGATGGCCCTCTTCTCAGAAATAGTCTCCCCTGAATCAGCACGAGAAATCCTGTTAGGCCGAACGCCCATGAGCAGAGAAACATTAGAGAGCTCAGCTTCAGCAGCCCTGAGACCATCAAATCTAGAAGTCGAACGACTGCAAGTTCGTCGACTAGGATCGAATCCAGCTATGGATAGAGAACCATTCATGCCTTCCTCTGCCAAGTCGAGCAAGAGCCCGATGGCGGCCGAAGGGAGGGAAGCAGCTGCAAGTTCTCTAGGGTTCATCGTCGGCTCCCTCCAATCTCTTCTGGTCTTCTATTCCTATTCTGTATATGTGAGCGTCATTTAAGAAGTCAAATTTTTTCTAATGAATGGAATTCACTTCTAGTGTTAAAATTTGGTCTGAATCTAAGTGTGTGAACTATGCCTGAGTTAACATATCCTCAGGGAATGAAGATCAAGCATGTGGGTGGCCAATTTATAGAAAAATTGTAGCAGAGCTAAGCCTATGATGGTGTGGCATGTGGCTCAGCCTTCTTTAGTTTTCAATATATTTTTTCTACAATAAATAAATATTTATTTATGTGTTAATGATATTTCTAGGATAAATTGTTTAGTGAAATGCATGATTGTTTAATTTCAATTTTTAACAAATTTATATGTAAATTCATTTATCCTTCAGAAAAATTATCATGACTATAGTTATTATACTATTTGACATTAGATTTTTATATGTATAAATTTTATAATATAATTATTTGGGGAATATAGGTTTCCCAAATGCTTCCTCAAGTGGGCTATGTTGGCAATTTTGCTATAGTTTTTCTTCTTAGAGGTTCTAGAAGGTTAAATTTAATTAATAGTGAGTTGAAATCCTACAAATCCTCTGCTCCAATTTTCATATCTTGGGTCATGAAATTTTAGGAAATATGATCACATGAAGTTGGGCCTCCTAAATGCTTCTTTAAACAGGTCATGTGTGAATTTCTACTATAAATTTTCTTATGGGATCTTCCAAAAGCTAAAATTTGGACCACAGTGAGGAAAAATCTCATTGATTAGCTTATCCAACCTTCATATCCTTTGTCACAACATTTTAGGGGATATCATAATATGAAGTCAAACTTCCTATATGCTCCTTAAATCATGGATTAGATAGGTCATGTTGGATTTTTTTCTATAATGTTACTTCTAGGAGGTTGCTGAATTTAAAAATTGGACCATAATGAGGAGAAGTACCATTATAATCTAGTCCAAGATTTATATCTGGGGTTGTGATATTTCATAGGATATGATTGAAGGAATAAGATCTTCCTGATCGCTCCTAAATCATGCATTAATAATCCATGTTGGTAATTATGTTATAACTTTTCATTTGGGAGGTTTTAGAGGCTACAAATTGGACCATATTAAGCCGAAATCCCATTGAGTTAGAACTTGGATTGCCATAATTTAGTATATATTCCCTAAGGATGTGGCTATATTAATTTGCATGCAAAATATTTAAAGAAATTCCTAAAAAGTTTAATGATTCATTACATAGAAACTCTTTGATGAAATGAACCAATAAAAATGTTGTTTCATGGATGGGGATAATTTTGTTGTATGTTTGCATTATTTTATGGTAGTTCTATTATAGTTGATGTGTGCCTATTTTCATGCAAATAATTTCAAAAAGTGTGTTAAAGGTGTTTTATTAAAATTTTCATACAAACTATTTGATAAAATACTTCAAAGACATAAGTCAAAAGTTGCCTGATTGAGTGGTATATTCTAGTTAATATGTTACAAGTGGAATCAGAGCATTGTCTCATATTAAGTTAAAAAAAAAAAATTAAAAATGACAAAATCTATACAAGAAAAAGCATACTTATTTGGTTGTATAGAAAGAATTTGAAGAAAGGTTTATATTAAAGTGTTTGGCAAAATGTATAAGAGATGAAAATAAATTTTTTGTAAGCATATTTAGAATAAATTTATTAGGGGTGTGTGACAAAGTGGTATAAAATCTTATTCTCAAGCCAGTAAAAATAAAAAGGAAAATTTTGAATACGCATAATCACTATAAGTCAATCAGGGAATTGGCTGTGACAAAGTGTTACCAAAATAGTTGTTAACCTTGTGAAGAATAAAAGAAATTGATGCCCTATATCCTTAATTAGCCATTAAGGCACCAAGTATATTACAAAGTGGTAGCAAAGCATGGTTCAACAATGGACCTAGAAGGGCTAAAGAACAGATGAAATGGGAGCTCTAGATTATGTGATAAGTCATATCAGAGCTAAAGTTCAACACTAAACCCGGTTGCACTGAATTATATGGAAGAGTTTACATTTTAGATTAATATATACCCATGCAAGTGTACTTATCTAAAATTACCTTTTCATACATATGAATAAATTAATGTTACTTGAAGACGAACTTAAGTTTGATGTAGTAAGATAAACATGTAGAACACTAACTAGATTTCCTAGAGAAATGAAACGAAATGAAAAAGGTTTATGGATGAGTGACTCAACCATAACTATAAGGGGAAATCCCTTAACTTATCTCTTGCTAGCTTTAATACGTTCTTTAATGTTTTGAAAATTTGTCATATGTCGATGCAAAATAACATAGGAATAGTAAAAATGAAAGAGGTTAAATAGTTCAAACATATATGTACATTGATAGAGATTAGATAATGATATGATAGATGCATAAATATATGCTAGGTGCATACAATAGTGGATGTGCATGCATAAGATGTGAAGTAGTATATTGTCATAACATGATATAGATTACTAATAGTGGTTAATGGTGAACATGTAACTAGAAATAGGTTGACAACATGATTGGGAAGCCAATGAAGGCATTGCATGTAGTCTTATGGAATCAAGGGTATTGAAAATAATGCGTTGATGAGAAAATGGTACCTATGCATGTTGGTATGCATGTTGTGACAATTTTGTGAGTGCACTTCTCCTTAATTTTCCTTGTGGAAGGTTGGAGCCCTAGATGGAGGAGTGTAGCGACAAGTTTTGTTTGTCAGGTCCAGAGAGTACCTAGAGCCCCAAAGGAATATGAATCTTCTATAATACATTGGGCTCAAAGAAATCCTTTTCTAGCCAAAGTTGTAGACTCTGGAAGGATAGTGCGACAACCAAAGGGAATATTGTGATTAGAGAAATGGAGTGCATTACGTTGGGTTGAGTTTGCACAAGGAGGATGTCATCCTATTGGCTGAAAGCTATTGGGTTTTGTACCTTGGCCATATATATGACTTGAGGGTACTTGGAGACCCACAAAGGTTGTAGGACCTCCTCCAGTTATAGGACTCTACACATACTTGGCTAGCCAAGATAGGGGTTGATGGGAGATTTGACCTTGTTGGTTTTAGGTTGTTGAGCTCAATTCCTTTACTTTATTTGTGTTCAATATTAGTTATGTATCATACTTAGTTTGTGGTAATACAATGTCTTTGTGGATTTCTGACCTAACCTTCGAATGATCCACTATTGAATAAAATAGGAGAAAAATACCCCATGGCTAAGAGAAAATAATAGGTTGGCTGCCATTCAATGGTTTTATCTATATAAGTTTTCTAAGAATTATTGATCATGACTCTTGAATTTTTTTACACTTAAAGAATTTATTTAATGTTTGATTAAGTGCATGATATGAGTGTAAGCTTGTCAGATTACATGGAGGAATGGTCGACTTTTAATACAATTGTATTGATATAATGTGTGTTGAGGCAGTTGATATGGAGAAGAGTGCAAGGGGGAGGAACCCCATATCTATTATGAGGAAGAAATTTGGGCTATGGGTTGATAAGAATATGACAAAAATTATTTTTTTTTTAATAAAATTTTTATTTTTTATTGATGTGATGAAATTCCAAATTAGATTGGAAGCATGCCTCATAGAGTTGCATTAGATGATAGATGTGTATAAAAAATCATTCAGGGAGGAATTTATTAGATCAATATGAATGATATGGACAATGAATTCATAGTTATGAGAATTTCTTTAAAAAAAAGAGTCTCCCTTAGTTAGAAAATTGTGCCCAGACGAAATATTTTATTTATGAAAATAATATGAATTCATGATTGATAAGAAAATATAAACTAGTACTTGTCACGTTTTGATAATAAAATAATCCTGAGTAATAAATTACATGTCACATGGAACATTCATATGGAAAGTGAAAAAGAGTTGTATTTTGTTTTTAGCTACCACGTGAAATAAAGCAGTGTGATTATGCTTATGGGACTTGTAATTTGAATGATTGAAAAAAAAGAGCCTCAAAATTAAATTTAAAAATAAATGTGCATTGCTACATGTATCCACTCTTGCAATCATGATAGTTTTTTAAATACAAAATTGTTATGCATGATAGCATATGCAAAACTATATTCATATAAAACATTAATTTATCATTAATGTGTAAGTGTTGATGGCAATTATGGGAGCAATCCAAACGTCCCTGATTTCCACATTGTATTGTTACCAATAGATCAAAAACATGAACTAAACTACCAAAATCAATTTTTTACATCTTGTAATAAGTTTACAACAAAATTGATTCATGCCTATAAGTTTTAATAGCTAGTCATGCAATACTAGCTAAACAATGCTATGAACTATCCTAAATTCAATCCAAATCCATGAAAAGACTCTATTTTCAATTAGCTACTACAATTAAGTCTTACCACTTGACTCTTTGTTCATTTTCAACATCCAAAGGGGGTTTTTCAATGTCTTAAAAAAAATTATTTTCCTCTTCAAGGACAACCCCACCTTCTACATCCTTTAATTGTCACACAGATGAATACATGCATTCATTCCTTATAAGTAGTGCATTATAACTTTATTTATGTTCTTTAAGTGCACCATAATTATTATCATAATATTATGCTTGCAATGGGTGGCAGTTATTACCTACTATCACCAAAGAGTGCTCATGATTTTTCATAAATGCAACCAAAGTCTTATTGTCTTTTATCCACATCAAGATTCAAATGTGATAAACACAGGACCTTAAAATAGGAATTATCACTAACTATTCTTTAATGAATTTATGTATATGCATCATGCCTCTCATGTCAAAAGTAGTCCAATGCATACTTCATTGTCTAGTTTTGTTATAATCATACCAAAACATTAATTCCCACTGCATCTCTTATTCTTTTCCACTTCCTGGTTCCCAAAAGGCACCAGTGCTGCAACCTTTGGCTATGACACTCCTTGTAATATCCCTCCTTCACGATTTAGTTTTTAAACTTTAGACTATAATATTTTTCAAGGGAGGAATATTACTATGAAATCACTAACAATGTTGTATTTAAATGCAAGTTTTCAAAGCGACATGAAATACCTTCATTTGGGGAGTTGGCTTTGTCCTACCAATGTTACCTTCATAAGACAAAAATAGATTGTATCTCATTATTTCCCAATTATCTAGTTAAATATTCTCGTGTTATATTATTTGATGTCTTGGATTGGGAAATAGATTGTACAAGTTCTCTTTTATTGCTCAATATGATTGATAGAAACCCTAAATCAGGATAAATCAGATTATGTGATAAATGTGCATAATTAATGAAAATTACTTGAACTTCTTAGTGTCTACCCTTTTCAGTTTGTTAATGGTATCATTATAGGAATTTTTCTTACTGTTCATTTTCTTAAAAACCTCTAGAAAGAAAGTAAAAGGAGGTGTTGCCCACTAGTTTTTTTCACATTGAAAATATTCTCTTCTTTCTATTGCTAGAATTTTACTTAGAGTTGGTCAATAGTTCCACATTTTTAAGCCTTAACAGGGCATACTCTACTTACAATATATATCTATATATATTATAAATATATATATATATATATAATATATATAAAAATAAATAATAAATAATAATAATAATGAAGGATATCATATTTAGCCTCTCTCACAATGTTAACTTTAGCACGTTATTAGAGGATAGTTACTTTTTTAACTAAGGCAATTTCTTCTTTTTTTTGTTATGTACTTTAATTTACAGCCAAAGAAGCATGTACTATTGTATATGTTAGGATGTGGGCCTTATGAATCATGTCATGTGTTTTCATTTGACTAGCCCAATTATTATAGCCTTTTGGACTAATACCAATCGCATGGGTTCTTCCTGTGTATGGTACATTAGCCTAACACTTTATATGCATGTTTTTTTCTGCAATATTTCACAGTATAATGTTGATGTTCTGATAATTAATCTATTTATAACATAAAATACAATCATATCGAGATCCTACTTATACAAATAATTATTATCGATATCCTTTTATTCCGGTATATATTATTGATTTTCATTTCTTATAATTTGAAATATCATTTCAAAATTCTTCTCCAATCCTCCTACCGACATCTTTCTTGCAACTAGTTAGTTTCCTTTCTAAATGAGAACAAAATATGGACAATTCTATTTTTTTTTATTACTGTCATGATTCCTACTTCTATTTTTAAAAGTTAATGAAATAGTCATATGTATTCACTCGAAATGCATCAAGAACTATCATGGTCCACACAACTATAATTCAACTTCTTTGTGACTACCCTTGGGTTTTCCTTCTCACTAATTGGGTAAAAAATTCGAAGGAGTTTTTTTATTATCAGAGAAGCTTTATTTTATCACCCACTAAAACTTTGAGGAGTGCCTTGCCCAAGCCTAGGTTCAATAACTAGTATTTATCTCCCACTAGTATCAATTAGAATTCATGGTATTTCTCTTCCATGAGAATTTCTAGCTAGGAATGATTGTCTGTTTCCATAGTATTTTTGTGTACCTAAGAGATGTGGTATTCTTTTCTAGCCAATCCCCTTCCTTTTCTTGTACCCATTTTTTTCCAGGTATAACTAAGTTCCCTAACTATTTTGCATGTGAGTTCAAGTCAAGTTCACCATAATAATTCTTTATGCATTTCCAAGGAATAGTTGACCGCATAGTTATCCTCACGTATTTTCTTTAATCATAAAATAAAATATATTTATATCAATTATTTTTATCATTATTTTATTACTTTGTACACCTATAATTAAACTAAGAAAATGAGGTTTTAGTTTTAGTTTACCAGGGTAATACAATACATATTTGTTTTAACTATTGATTGATTATGAGAACTATTTAGATAGTTTGTCAGTTTATGTTGTGTTATGTTAGATTTGTATTATTCCCTCATATTTAGCATGGGTATCCATAATTTTGTTTTTCTTTAGTATAAAATTATTGGTTTCAACTATGTTGTGTTAGATTTGTATTAATCCACCATATTGAGCATGGGTATCCATAGTTATATTTTTCCTTAGTAAAAACTTACTAGTTTAGAGTATCATGCACTTACTAGTTTAGAGTATCATGCATTTTTCTTAATAGTTATCAACTTGTCTGAGCTACATCTATAGCGTGACTGCTCATCTTATTTTCTCGTGAGCATTATCATCAATCCACATGCCCTCGATTGGGATAGAGGAATTATTTATTTCTCCAAATTGAGATAATTAGACATAGAATATGGGGTAAATTTGGATGAATTTAATTAGTTTTATTTATATTATTAGATTGTATTGAATTTAGATTAAATAAGCATATTTTAAAGTCTTCTTTCGAGAAAAAAAAATCATTCAATAACAACGTGGCCCACATAGGTGGATTTCTTGATAACAAACAATATTGGTTTAATCTAAGGCCTTCATCAGGTGATGATCCCTATTGCAGCAAAAAAATATCTACATGACCATATAAATAGTTTTGTGATGATGAAAAATAGAGTTAGCAATTGAGAAAAGGCGTCATAGAATTGTAGAGAATTTCTAGTAATTCATGGAATGGTTTCATCGAATTATTCCCTGCTCAGCTGACCAAAGGTGAAAGACCACAAGTTGATTGAAGAGGTGAATTATATCACATAGAAGGCATGAAATCTTAGAAATAGGACACACGGGATTGAAGGTATCTGACGTCTTTGGAAAATTGAATATGTTCCCAAAACATGGTGATGATTATGACACAGATAATGTACTAGTGGTTAGATCACAAAATCGTAGAGGACTTAACTTCTTTGTTCACTAGTAAAAATAGATTTCAATATTTCTGGTCCCCCATTTATATTTACACAACATTATAGTGATAAATTTTTTTCATTTACAGAAACACAATGCCAAAGTTTTGTCAATCACTAGCCATGAAGACCAAGATATCACCCAAATCGTTGATCATTTTCCTAAGATCGAAGAGGTAAAGTGTTGTGGAGGTCAATCCAATTCACAACTATAAAACATTGGATCACAAATATTATAGTAATGAAATCATTGACACCTAATACCACATTAATGGTAGCATGAGATCACAAAGAATAGTACTCCAAAATCACAATATTTTTGCTACCAAATCATAGCAGTTGAACATCCAATTTTGTAAATAATGAGGCATGATATCACAGTCAAAAGGATATTTAAGTTCAAAGAAATAAACCAAAAACTTATGGTGTTTTCTAACTAAAAGATATTTTAATTTTTTTTTGCAGGAGTCTCAGAAAATATAATTTGATTAAATCATAATCTTAAGTTATTTTTAATGGTTTTTTGATGGGATATATAGATCCAACATTATGCAAAACCCATGTAACACTTAGTTTATGTATAATTTATGACTCAAAATTGTGATTTCAAAAAGTATTGACTCGATTCTGAGCAATTCAGACTTGAACATATGGTAAAAAAGAAGAAAAAAAAAAACTCCAAAATGTCTAACAAATAATACCAAGGAATCAAATTGTTTATGTCACATTATCACCACCATGAGATTGTTGAGATATAAGTCAACATTAATTAACAAAATGATCTTAGCTAGCTAATAAAGGGAACAACTACCACCAGTTCACTGCAGATGAAATGAAAACCATATAAGATGGATTCAACATTTTAAAATAGGAAATCTATGTCACAAAAATAAACAATTAATAAGTAATTGCACCACGAAATCATAGAGGAATTATTCAACAAGTTTTCAATGTTATCATATGGTTTTATTAAGAGGATTCTAGATAAAGGTGATGGAATTGTATTGTTTTGTAAAGGAAAAGAAATCCAACTCAACCAACACATAATGATTTTGGGATATGATAGAAAAAGCGATTCCATACTATATGCCACCAAATGACAATGCCAAGAAGAAAATGGATGCGTTTGTGGTAGAGAGAATCGAGATTTGATCATAAATGTGTGGTCATGTCATAGCAAATTGGTGCTAAGAATTCGTAAGCTAAAACCAATATAGATCTATTTGAAGAACATATTTAACATGAGCCTAGAGAGATCAAATTTATTTAGTTCAAACTTATTTTAGAGTGAAAAAAATCAATGTGTACTTTTTCATTTTTTAAATTGTATTCGTAATTGTTTAAAAATTGTATATTCTTCAATGCTATAATATTTTAACTATATGTCAATATATTTAATTCATCTTAAAATATTTATTTATAATAGATATTTTATTAATATACAACATTAGAAATATTTTCTTTAACATTTTTTTATGAAGTTTAAGTTGATATTCACATAATTTGGTTAACATACATCTTCAATTCTTAAAATACTTTTCAAAAGTGTAAGGTTTAAACATTTTGCTAGCATATCATTTCTCTTCAACATGCAAAACATATTTTTTTCCTTTTTTTATTATCACTCACATTTCTTTCATATTTAGAGAATATTTAATTTTTATTTTAAGAGAGACATGCGTTAGCTCTAAGTTGAACATGTCACCTTCATAGTCAGGTGTAGAATGAGCCTCTCAGCTCAATAACAAACAAGTTTCTTAGAATTATCATGCATGAAATCCATAAAATTTTACATCCAAATAGCAAAAGAATCAATGGTCGAGGTAGCTTGATGGAAGAAGTAGTTTGTTTTAAATTTTGTTATTTTTAATTTTAATTTAGCTCTTAGTTTAGACAAGTTAAGTTTTAATTAGATTTATTTTTATTTTAGTTTTTAATGTGTTTTTGTTCGTTTGTCAAGTTGTTGATTATCTTCTGGGCTTGACCTGTGGCTAGAGGAGCTGTGACCCAAGGTCATCTAAGGAGTCAAAGTCACTAGTGGATCACACCTGACTTGGGCCACACCAACCCTTAGCTGAATAGATTTTTTAGCATTTATCTTTCCCTAGCATAGGGTACAACCACCGCTATGAGGTTCCATCCTAGGTCACCTTGCTCACGAGGCTCATTCTCAACTGGTTGTGTTAGTGACACTTGATAGTTTAGTTTTTAATGTTATCTTAAACTAAATTTTTAGCTACTTTATGATGCAGGAGCATCTAGCTGATGGGTCATCATGACGAAAGGAAAGGCTGTTTGGTCTCCGAAGAGGTTTGAAGAGGAATTTGCTGAGTGAACAATTTAGTTGTTTTTTATTATGTTGTTTTAATTTAATAAAGAACATTATGTAGGAAGGTAAAGGATTAATTAGGTAAATGGTTGCAAGTAATTAGTTTTATTTCCATGTCAATAACATAGGACAATAAACAGTTCTTGGAAATAAAAATTGTGCAACCAATAGAATGTAACCAATAACATTTGGAAGAAAACAGTTCCATACAATCATTTTAAAAAGAACAGAACACCATTGTAAGGGGTTCGACTTTTTGGAGAGAAAGTGAAAAAGTTAATAAAATATCTTTGAGCACACAGGCATTTTTTTTTCCAATATCCTGTAACTATCTATCTATCTGTCATTCTGTTCAATTTCTAGAAATAGTAAATGTCTAATCTCTATTTTGTTCTACAAGCGTACACACATATGTGTTTTGATTTGCATTGATTTAAGCAGGCCTACGAATCTAAACGAGTTTGCAGACATAACTCAAAAACACGTTGCAGAAACGAGGGCATACAATCCCTGAATCTATCAAACATAAAATCGTAGAGGAATCCTATATGAGTTAACATAATTCGAGCATCAAAGTAAAGATAGGACGCAAGTATTTCTAAACAGCAAGACAAACAAATCATACAGGTATGCCTGAAGAGTAACCATACTTGTTTCATTTATAAAATAAGCACGAGAAATATTTGTTCGAACATATTCAGTTCCAAAACCTCGTTCAAATATACATATAGTTGATATAATAACACTTTACAAAGTTCGAAGGATATCATAGCATCCGGGCCTAGAAAGCCTACCTGCAAGACAAACCCTACAGCAACTAGCCACCAAAGCAACCGTGCAAGCCAACGGCCTACCACTACATATAGTCGATGGTTCAAAAATCATTGAAATAAAAATTACAGTAACCCTAGCCTATGACAGCAGAATACAAGTGACAAGGAAAATAGGGAATGACCCTACCTGGGTCTAGTCAGAGCCTCATGGAGCCGAAGTCAAAAACCCTTCAAGATGAGAAAACCTACAATGGCAAACAGCAAATGAGTTTTGTGACCATACCATTGACAGATAATGAGGATACCCCAAGGAAATAACGAGACAGAGGTTTGATTTTAACTTGCAAAGACAGGCCGTAGTCATTACAGTCACCTAGGGTCACTCTGCTAATGAAGGAGCAAGTGAGTTAGCTTAACTGAGTGAAAAGAGGAAACGACTGATAGCATATAACAAGAAATCTTACCTTTGAATTCGTGAAGAATCTACAGCCGAGACCCTGCAACCACATCCTGTTCATAAAACTGTGAAATACAACCAGAGACTCAACATTAGTCACGTAGAAGGATTCAAGAACAAAAGAAGTTGTACAACCCAAATAAATAACTAACATTGACATTGTACACAGAGAAATCTTAGAGTCTAACCAGCAAACTAAAGTTTCATAAACTGATAGTAAGATTAAGTGCGGACAGAGCAACATCAATGGAATAACCAGGTTCAAAATAAGGGTTCATACCAGACGAAGGAGCCAATGGGTTTTCCAGAGCAAGAGCCAAGCAAGAGCATAGCAACAACATAAATTTATACAGAAACAACCGCCCAACGTAACCATAACACAGAGCTCTCAAAACTCAAACAGTGCTCATGCAAAATGATCGAAGATAAGGTTTGAGACCCTCATACCAAGGCGGGGTTGACAATCCCAAGGGGTGGACACTTGTCCATCAATTGCTAGTGCAAGTACCAATAATAAGTGTGGACCCCAAATCCATTATAAAATCATTTAAATCAACCATCAAATGAACCAACATTATATGTAATCTAGTTTCCATTATTAATTTCATTCATAATCGTATTATTAAAATTGGTTAGTGTGACAAGGGTGGGCTGGACTCATCAAGTGGTATCAGAGCAGGAAGTCAAAAGAGTCAGGATATGGAAGTTGGAAGACAAGGACATGGGAGAGGTGGGCATAGAGAAGTAGACGAAGGATTGAGGGAAGAAATAAGATCCTTACCACTTGTTTAGAGGAAGTGGAGGCAGGAAGGAGAAGGGATCTATAAATAGGAGATGACAGTGAGTAGGAAGCTATAATTGCAATAGACGAATCAGACGAGGAAGGCCCAGAGGTGAGATTGCTGAGATCAGTTTTGTTGGCCAGCAGGAAGCCCAAACTGGAGATTCCTAACTATGATGGCAACCTATCCACAGAAGTCCTATTGGATTGGATAAGTGAGTTGGACAAGTATTTTGAAAGTGAAGAGATCAGCGAGGACTAGAGAGTCAAGTTCGCTGCAAATAAATTGAAGGGACACACAGCCCTTTGGTGAGATAATTTCCAAGAAGATAGAAGGAGAATGAACAAGCTACTGATAAAGAAGTGGTCAAGGATGGTGGCCAAGCTGAAAGGTAAATTTCTGCCTAAGGATTATTAGGTTGCACTTTACTGACAAGTGCAGAACTTGAGATAGAAAGTGATGATAGTAAGGGAGTATACAGAATAATTCTAATGGGTGAACTTGAGAGCTAGTTATACCGATGACACTCTGAAGAAGATAGCAATATACATAAATGGTTTGAGACTAGAAATATTGGATGAAATCAGTATTCCTTCCTTGAGAAATATAGAAGAAGCCTTTCAAAGTGTTGTGAAGGCTAAAGAAAAGATTACTACAAAATAAAATGCTAGGAGAGGACGGGGAACCAACAGAGGACGAGGATAGTCCTATTGTGGAGGATGAATAGCTAGTAATAGTGAAGAGGGTAGCAGCTCCAAGGCTTCAGGAACAACAGAGAAAGGAGACAAAACTAGAGGAGGCAGGCCATATCAGCAAGGAAGAGGGAATGGCTGAGGTAGAGGAGCTAATTTATAGTGCTACAGGTGCCACAAGTGGGGGAAAAAATATTTTGAATGCCCTGAACTAGAGCAAGCTGGCCAGAGGGGAACATTTGTTGCACAACCTGAGGAAGTTGAGGCACCGCCCCAGGAAGCAAAAAATGTAGCAGAAATGGGGGAGGCCTTCGTTCTAAACAATGTATTGCTAAAGCCAGCCAAGGAAATAGCTGAACAAAACAAAACGGAAAGCACTATTTAGGATAGTTTGCAAATCACATGGAAAGTGCTACAAATTGATCATTGACAGTGGGAGTACAGATAATTTGGTTTCCACTGAGATGGTGGAGAAGTTGGGTTTGAAGCAGCTTAACCACCCCACCCCTTACAATGGGTCATAGCTACAGAAAGGCCAGTAGCTATTGGTTGATGAACACTGTGAGGTTGAATTTCACATTGGCAGGTACAAAGACAAAGTTATCTATGATATTATGCCAATGGACGTGTGTCACATAATGTTGGGAAGACCATGGCAGTATGATCGGAAGGTGGTACATGATGGGAAAATGAATTGCTACAAGTTTTTTAAAAATGGAATCAAGCATACGCTTGTACCCATCAAGGAAGAGGAGACAACAGAAGCAAGCGAGACAAAAGCATTGTTAGTAGGTGGAAAACAGTTTGTGAAATAGATCTAGCAAAGTGAAGTGAATTATGTTATTGTGAGGAGGGAAAAGATAGTGTTGTTGCACACAGAAATGTCTAGTTTGCTTGAAGAAATTCAAGAGATGTTGTAGGAATTCAGAGACATTGCAGTTGATGATTTGCCAGACAAGTTGCCTCCCAAAGGAAGCATCAGTCATCATATTGACTTCATACCCAGTGCAAGCTTACCAAATAAGGCAGCATATCAGATGAGCCCCAAAGATGATGAAGAGATCAGGAAACAGGTGCAGGAGTTACTAGATAAAGGGTTGATAAGGGAAAGCTTGAGCCCTCATGCGGTACCAAAAGTTCTCGCTCCCAAGAAAGGAGGAAAATGGAGGATGTGCACAGATTCACTAGCCATCAACAAATCAAAATTAGGTACAGGTTTCCCCTACCAAGGTAGGACGATATGATTGATTGCCTAAGTGGGGCAACATACTTGATGAAGATTGATTTGAAGAGTGGTTATCATCAAACCTGGATCAGGGAAGGAGATGAGTGGAAGACAAACTTCAAGACTAATGAAGGTTTGTACAAGTGGCTGGTCATGCCATTCGGTTTGAGTAACACCCCTAGTACTTTTATGAGGTTGATGAACGAAATGTTGAAAGAGTTCATCGACAAGTTTGTGATAGTTTACCTTGATGACATATTAATTTTTAGCAGGACTAAAGAGGAGCACCTTCAACATGTTTGAAGAGTGCTAGAGAAATTGCAATAGAATAAACTACTGATAAATTTGAAAAAATATACTTTCCTACAAAGGGAACTGATTTATTTGGGCTTTGTAATTGCAGAAAATGAGTTAAAGATGGACCCAGAAAATATTGCAGCAATCACTAACTCGCCATCTCCGAAAAGCTTATTCGAGGTACACAGTTTTCATGGGCTAGTGAGTTTTTATCACAAATTTATAAGAAACTTTAGTGAAATCTATGTGCCTATGCTGGACACTATAAAAAACATGAGTCAGCCTTTTTGTTGGACCAAGCCAGCAGAGGATAGCTTTCAGCTCTTAAAGAGGAAAATTACAGAAAGGTCAATTCTAAGGTTACCAGATTCTAATAAGCTTTTCCAGGTTCAATACGATGGAAGTGGTACAGCTATTGGCGTTGTACTCAGCCAAGAAGACAAACCTGTTGCATTTTTCAATGAGAAATTGAACGAAAGAAAGCAAAAGTATTCCTCATATGACAAGGAATTTTATGTTGTCGTCCAAGCTTTAAAGCATTGGAGACACTACCTGTTTGGGAGTGAATTTGTGCTATTTTATGATAATTCAACAGTGCAATATGTAATGCAACAACATAAATTGAACCATAAGCATGCCAATTGGGTGCAGTATTTGCAGAGTTTCACTTTTGTGTTGAAACACATTAGCGGGTAGGCCAACAATGTGGCAGATGCATTGAGCAGAAGAGCCTTGCTCTTACAGGAAAGTACAATATAGGTGTTGAGTTTCAAGCATTTGAAAGATTTGTACCAGACCAACACGGATTTCAAATAGGCCTAAGAAGCTTGTCAAAATCCCATGTTGAGGAACAAAAGTCCATGGTTGGACTACAACTTGCAGGAGGAACTACTGTTTAGAGGGGGACAGTTATGTATTCCTTATTGTTCGATGAGAGAAAATATTATACGGGAGAAGCATAGCAGGGGTGTAGCCGGACATTTCAGCATAGACAAAACTTTGGAGCAGGTCAGACACTTCTATTACTGGCCAAGAATGTGAAGGGATGTACAGTGGTATGTGAATAGGTGTAAGGTTTTCCAACTAGCGAAGGGACATAGTCAAAACACTAGACTTTACACACCATTGCCTATTCCAAGTAGACCATGGGACTCAGTCAACATTGACTTTGTCTTACGACTGCGTAGAACACATCAAGGTTATGAGTCAGTGATGGTGGTGGTAGACAGGTTTTTGAAAATGGCACATTTCATCCCTCGTCGAAAAACTAGTGATGCCACTCACATAGCTCACATGTTTTTCACAGAGATTGTTAGATTACACGGCCTTTGACTAGGGAAAATTCACGGTTATAGGATCGTGTGCTCACTCAGGTAGAATTCACTTATAATGATTCATTGAACCACAACACCAGACATAGTCCATTTCAGATCTTGTACGACATGCATCCTCGTGGAATACATGAGTTGCTGGATCTAGGAAAGTTGGAGAAGAGAAGTGTTGATGGGGAAGATTTTGCGGAAGCGATGAGTGAACTACATGAATAGGTGAAATCAAAGTTGTAGGACAACATTCAGAAATACAAACAATGGGAAAATCTAAAGTAGCCAGAAGTCCAATTCAATTTAGGTGATGAAGTCCTTGCACACTTACAGAAAGAATGGTTTCCTAAGGGCACATATAACAAGCTAAAATTCAAGAAGATTGGTCCCTGCAAGATTTTGTGTAAATTCTCAGCCAACAATTATGAGATACAACTTCCACCAGATATAGGCATATCACCTATTTTCAACATGGCAGACCTGTTCCCATATACTGCCAACTCAGAGGAAGAAAGTGTGGTACAGCCAGAACAGGCACCCAAGTTGGAGACAGTTCTTGGATGAGGCACATGTCTTCAGCTTAACCCCATGATATTGAGGAGATTCTCGACACATAGGTAACCAAGAGCACTCGTAGGAAGGAGTATCTAAGATACCTTGTCAAGTGGAAGAACCATCCAATCGAGGAGAGTTCATGGCTCAACGTGGCACAAATACAAAAGGCAGGTTATTCTATGTAGGAGCTCATTGAACGGAGCCATGACTTTTTCTTACCCTGGGAGCTTGATGCAGGAGCATCTAGCTCACGACTCATCATAACGAAAGGAAAGGCTATTTGGTCTCTGAAGAGTACTGAAGAGGAAATTTTTGAGTGAACAATGTACTTGTTTTTGTTTATGTTGTTTTAATTTAATAAAGAACATTATGTAGGAAGGTGGAGGATTAATTAGGTAAATGGTTGCAAGTAATTAGTTTTATTTTCATGTCAATAATGTAGGACAATAAATGATTCTTGGAACTAAAAAATGTGTAACCAACAACAGTTGGAATAATTTTAAAAAGAATAGAACACATATGTAAGGGGTTCGACTTTGTAGAGAGAAAGTGAACAAGCTAATAAAATATCTCTGAGCACACAAAAAAAAAAATTCGATATCCTGTAACTGTCTATCTATCTGTCATTCTATTCAATTTCCAAAAATATTAAAAGTCTAATCTCTGTTTTCTTCTACAAGCATACACACATGCGTTTCGATTTGCATTGATTTAAGCAGGCCTACGAATCTAAACCAGCTTGCAGACATAAATCAAAAAAACGTTGCAGAAACAAGGGCATATAGTCCCTAAATCTATTAGACGTACAAGCACAGAGGAATCCTGGATGAGTTAACATAATTTGAGCATCAAAATCAAGATAAGACGCAAGTATTTCCGAACATCAAGCCAAACAAATCATACAGGCATGCCTGAAGAGTAATCCCACTTGTTTCATTTATAAAATAAACACGAGAAATCTCTATTCGAACATATACAGTTCCAAAACCTCATTCAAATATACACACAGTTCATATAATAACACTTTACAAAGTTCAAAGGTTATCATAGCATGCGGGCCTAGAAACCCTACCAACAAGACAAACCCTACAGCAACTACCCACCAGAGCAACCGTGCAAGCCAACAGCCTATGACTACATATAGTCGATGGTTCCAAAATCATTGAAATAAAAATTACAGTAACCATAGCCTACGACAACAGAATACAAGTGACAAGGAAAATAGGGAATGACCCTACCTGGGTCTAGCCAGAGCGTCAAGGAGCCGAAGTCCAAAACCCTTCAGGATGAGCAAACCTACAATGACAAATAGCAAACAAGTTTTGTGAGCATAACATTGACAGATAACAAGGAGACTGCAAGGAAATAACAAGATAGAGGTTCATGTTTACCTTGCAGAGACAGGCCACAGCATTGCAGTCACCTAGGGTCACTCTGCTCATGAAGGAGCAAGTGAGTTATCTTAACTAAGTGAACAGAGGAAATGACTAATAGCATAGAACAAGAAATATTACCTTTGCATTTTTGAATAAGCTGAAGTTGAGACCCTATGACTGCATCCTGTTCATAAAACTGAGAAATACAACCATTGACTCAACAACAGTCACGTAGAAGTATTCAAGACCAAAAGGAGTCGCACAACCCAGCAAATAATCAACATTAACATTGTACACAGAGAAATCTCAGAGTCTAAGCAGCAAACTAAAGTTTCAATAACTGACAGTAAGACTAAGTGCAGACAGAGCAACATCAATGGCATAACCAGGTTCAAAACAACAGTTCATATGAGATGAAGGAGACGATGAGTTTTCTAGGTCAAGAGTCGAACCAGAGCACAACAACATATATTTATATAAAAACAACTGCACAGTGTAACCATAACAAAAATCTCTCAAAACTCAAACAATTCACATGTAAAATGACCGAAGACAGGGTTTGAGACCCTCATACCAAGGTGGAGTTGACAATCCCAAGGGGTGGACACTTGTCCATCAGTTGTTAGCGCAAGTACCAATCATAAGTGCGGACTCCAAATCCATTCTAAAATCATTTCAATCAACCATCGTATGAACCAACATTATATGTAATCCAATTGCCATCATTAATTTCATTCATAATTGTACTATTAACATTGGTTAGCATGACAAGGGTGGGCTAGACCCATCACTTTAGCTTATTCATATTGTTCTTCTTCTTCTTCTTCTTCTTCTTATTATTATTATTATTATTATTATGTAATTCGAATATTAATTTT
>APFE031134321.1:26428-36509 GCA_000404065.3 Pinus taeda
ATGTTATTTTAGTTTTAATTTTAAATTTTTTATTTAATTATATTTTGTATTATTTAAGTTTAATATGATTTTAACATTTTATTTTTGTTTAAATATTTTCGTTTATTTTTCATTATTAGTTTGATTAATTGAGATTTAGTTTTACAAATATTCACTAATAATATTTCACGTAGAAAACAATATTGTTTGGATTGTCTATTGGAAAGAAAGATTTGAAGCCTAAAATTAAGGAGGAAAACAAACTTACATGATTCCAAAAGGAGCTTGAATACAAACTTGGACCAAGGAGGATTTTGAAGGCACATAAACTCAAATAAATGTATGAAGAAAGTTGTGCTATCATAGTTTCTTTGTCTTTTCGAATTAGAAATGAGTGAGCTTGTACACTATTGTCAAGTTCAAGGAACTTACCGATGAATATTGAGGTTTATCAATTGTTATGATTTTGATAGTATTATCATTCTCAAGAAGACTGAAATATTTATTGTCTATTTTTTCCAGATTCTATTACTAAATGATATAATATTCTGTGATGTGCACTAGTGATCATTTATGCAATGTTTGTTTAAAACCATTCACAAGTTGTCGCTAATGATTGGTCATAATTTTCAAAATTGAATAATTGATACGAGTATAGTTTGGTAAGTATGTGTTTTTACTGTTATTTTATTATGGTAACTATTTCCATAGTTTGTCGTTTTATCATTATCTCATGTTAAATCTATGTTAATCCTCCATACTAAGTATGAGTATACATAGTTAGGTTTTTTTAAATAACTATTTACTAAGTTAAGTTTGATGTATATTTGTTTTAATCACTATTACTTTCTACAAATTACTTCTATAGCTTGGTGGCTTACATTTATCTCATGTTCATTCTTCTATTATTCTTCCATCTCCTAACCAATATAAAATAACTAATTTTTTATCTAATTTATGATAGTTTAGGCTTAGAATAGAGATAGACCCATTGTTTCTATTTTTTGTAAAGAATATTATATTGCATTTAGATGTAGTAGAGCTTCCATGAAAGTATCCTTTCAAGGAAAAAATTATCAAGTCAAAACCAAGCCCTGATTATGGTGGATTTTATGGTCCTTGATAAGGTGACGATCCCCTGTTATAGGGAGGACATTTTTACTTATCAGTAGGGTACAACATAAATCAATCAATATCATTATATTTTTACTTTTTATGTATCCTTCTATCTTGATGGTTTTTGGATCATTGATTCTAACTCATACATGACAAGAGATTTTTATATTAGTCCCTTGTAGCTCTTGATCTTGTGAAGTTTCTACTTCTTGATCTTCACATTCTACATAAAATAATTTATTTTCCTTGCATTTATGCAACTTACTATACATTTTATCATGATAGAAGCATATCCCTTTGATACACCTTTCATTGCGCCAAATTTTTAATGTAATTAAGAACATATAATGTTAGGGTGTCAGTGTTGATCCTATGTTGTACAACCCTATATATAATGTAATTTTTATTTTTATTAATAAAAAAATTAGGCTAAAGAAATGGGACAACGAGTAGATTATGATGCCTCGAGATGGGGAAAATCTTGACATAAGAGGAAAAATATACCTTGGGTGAATATTTCATTCTAATTTTATGGTTAGTCTTCTGAAGAAGCTAAAATGTTAGGAAGGTGAATAGTGAATGTGTGATTATCAAAATAATGGGGAGGAGAAATCAAAGGGGTTCTTCTTCTTGGTTATTAAGCTTTTATTTTTTCTCTCTTCTATTACTCTCTCAAACATTTCTCTCTCCCTCATTAAAACAATAAAACTAGCAAGAGGATAGGTAAAAAAAGCCCCATGGATGTCTAGAACTTATGATTGGTTAAGAGTTGTGAGTGACAACCTATGACAAGAAATGAATGTGTTGTAGTTATTAATCTTTGGACTAGATGCCTTTAATCATTGGGAATGGCCATGATGATGTGTGGCACATACACTATTCAAGAGGAGAGGACTGAGGGACTACATATATCATAGCCGAAACCCCTTTTTCTATGCAAACTTGCATGATCTTTTTCTAAATATGATCCTGGTAAAAAAGACTGATCACTAATTTTTCATGTGTGCATGTGAAGGAGCATTAGAGAAATTTTGAGGTAAAAAATGGGCCACAAAAATAAAAAATGTACAACCAAAATAAAATTGATAAGAACCAACATAATTGAAGATGATGATGCAAACCCTCGGGGACGGTTCGCCATTTCTAGAGTAAAGAGGTAAAATGATAAACAAAGAAAAAGAAAAAAAAAAAAAAAAACTACTTTTTCAATTTGTATTTTCAACTTATCTCCCCACAGTTTTACTAAAATTTGAGCGAGAACACTCTTTGCATGCATATTTTAATTTTCATCCAAGCAATACATATGTTGAATACTTTCGATGCATCCCACTTCATGAAAAATAAGAAATACTTGAAAACGTAATTGCAATCACATTTTTTATGTATTTATCATTTTTTGTGTAGCAAGATCCATCAAAAGTATTCAACATTGACACTCCTTGGAAGTGAAATTAAATTTGACACCCAACAAGTTCTCCCACTCAAAATGTGAGTAAATTCTAGGAAGATAAGTTGAAAAAATAGTTTTTTCTTATTTGAATAATGATTCCATACAGGTGAATTTGATTAAAAATATGTGGAAAAACGTGTGAGGATTTTCGCTCCAAATATTGATGAGGTAGTATAATATTATTTTCTTTTCTCCACTATTATTTTATAATTTTCCTTATGAGGCCCACTTAAGAAGTCAATTTTTTTCTAATGAATTATCTCCACTTCTAGGGTTAAAATTTGGTCTTAATCTACGTGTGTGAACTACGCCTAAGTTAATCTCTTCTCAAGGAATCAAGATTAGGCACAAGGGCAGCCAATTTTGAGAAAAAATGTAATAGAGATGAGCCTATGATGGGGTGGCATGTGGCTCACCCTACTTTATTTTTCAATATTTTTTTCTACAATAAATGAATATTTATTTGTGTGTTAATGATATTTCTAGGATAAATTGTTTAGTGAAATGCATGATTGTTTAATTTCACTTTCTAGCAAATTTATATGTAAATTCATTTACCCTTTAGTAAATTTATCATGACTATAGTTATTATACTATTTGATATTATATTTTTATATGTATAAATTTTATAATAGAAGTAGTTGAGGAGGATAGGCTTCCCAAATGCTTCTTCTAATGGGCTATGTTGGAAATTTTGGTATAGCTTTTCTTCTTAGAGGTTATAGAAGGTTAAATTTAAATAAGAGTGAGTTGAAATCCCACAAATCTTCTGCTCCAATTTTCATATATTGGGTCATGAAATTTTAGGAAATATGATCACAGGAAGTTCGACCTCCTAAATGCTTCTTTAAGCAGGTCATGTTGCAATTTCTACTATAAATTTTCCTTTGGGATCTTACAGAAGCTAAAATTTGGACCATAATGAGCGAAAATATCATTTATTAGCTTGTCCAACCTTCATATCTTGGGTTGCAACATTTTAGGGGATATGATAATACAAATTCAAACTTCCCATATGCTCCTTATATCATGGATTAATAGGCTATGTTGGCTTTTTTCTATAATGTTACTTCTCGGAGGTTGCCAAATTTAAAACTTGGACCATAATTAGGGGTAGTACCATTATGATCTAGTCCAACATTTACATCTTGGGTTGTGATATTTTATAGGATATGATTCAAGGAATATGATCTTCTTGAATTAGCCTAAATCATGCATTAATAATCCATGTCGGTAATTATGTTATAAATTTTCATTTGGGAGGTTCTTGAGGTTACAAACTTCACCATATTGAGATGAAATCCCACTGATTAGAACTTGGATTTCTATAATTTAGTATATATTCCCTAAGGATGTTGCTATATTAATTTGCATGCAAAATATTTAAATAAATTCCTAATCGATTTAATGATTCATTCCATAGAAACTCTTTGATGAAATGGACCAACAAAAATGTTGTTTTATGGATGGGGATAATATTGTTGTATGTTAGCATTAGTTTATGGTAGTTATAGTATAGTTGATGTGTGACAATTTTCATGCAAATCATTTCAAAAAATATGTTAAAGGTGTTTTATTGAAATTTTCAAACAAACTATTTGATAAAATACCTCAAACACATAAATCAAAAGTTGCATGATGGAGTGTTATATTCTATTTAATATAGTGGAATCAGAGCAATGTTTCATATTAAATTTAAGGAAAAATGACAAAATTTCTACAAGAAAAACGAATACTTATTTTGTTGTATAGAAAGAATTTGAAGAAAGGTTTATATTAAAGTGTTAGGAAAAATGTATAAGAGATGAAAATCAAGTTTTTTTAAGTGTATTTACAATAAATTTAGTAAAGGTATGTGAAAAAGTGGTATCAAGTGTTATTGTCAAGCTAGTAAAAAGAAAAAATCAAAATTTTGGATAACCCATAATATTTGTAAGTCAATGAGGGAATTGGTTGTGACAAAGTGTTATCAGAGTAGATTTCTAACCTTGTGGAGAATGAAATAAATTGATACCCTATATCCTTAATTATCGATTAAGGAACCAAGTATGTTACAAAGTGGTAGCAAAGCATGGTTCAACGCTTGACTTGGAAGGGCTCAATAACAGATAAAATGGGAGCTCTAGATTATCTAATAAGTGATATCAGAGCTAAGGTTCAACACTAAGCCCAGTTTCACTGAAGTATACAAAAGAGTTTACATTTTAGATTAATATATATCCATGCAGGTGTGCTTATCTAAAATTACTTTTTCATACATATGAATAAACCAATGTTACTTGAAGACGAACTTAAGTTTGATGTAGTAAGATAAATATGTACGACACTAACTAGATTTATGAGAGCAATGAAACAAAATGAAAAAGGTTTATGGATGTGGGCAACAACCATAACTATGAGGGGGAATCCCTTAGCTTATCTCTTGCTAGCTTTAATATTGTCTTTAATGTTTTGAAAATTTGTCACATGTCGATGAAAAATAACATAGGAATGGTAAAAATGAAAGAGATGAAATAGTCCAAATATGTGTGTCCATTGAATAGATATTAGAAAATGATATTATAGATGCATGAATATATGGTAAGTTCATACAATAATTGTTATGAAACCAGCTCACAAAAGATAGAAAAAATGGATCAATGCCTTAGAATTCGACCTCTTTGAGGGGGCAACCTGTTTTACATTACACAAAACCATGATTCTTATATGATACAAATGAAAAGACCTCCTTTCTATATATAGGAGTCTAAGGGGTCATAATATAATCATAGCCGGCATAACAATAATAATGTAAAGGCACAGTAATAACAATAGTGGGCTTCTATGGGGCACAATAGTAACAATATGGGGACTACATGGATACAACAATATAATAAGGGGGTTGTACTCATAACAATAAGGGGTTACACTAGTAGTATAGGGGCCTAACATGCCCCTCTCCTTCAAAAAGTCTTGTCCTCAATGCTTGAGTAGTTCTTGATGCTTCTGTATTAAATTCTTGTCCTCCCATGTGGAATCTTCAGCGGGTAAGTTCTTCCACATGATGAGATACTCTGAAATTGATTGATTTCATAGCCATCGAGTTCTTGTTTCTATGACTGCTCCAGGTTCCAATATGATTTTTCCTTCCTCTTCAAGTTCTAGCAATTGATGCAGGAGCATCAAGACCTTTTTCTCCATTTGTAAATATGGGGTATGATAATATTAATTTGTAAATATGGGGTGTGATGATTTTTAATATTTTATTAATTAATTTGAATTAAATAGGAGAAGGTGAGGATTTATGTAAATATCTTTTTATTAATAAAAGGATATGAGGAAATTTAATTAGTTCAAGGATTTTAGGGATAAAGATCTATCCTTTAGGGATGTTGAGAGATTTAGGGGTTTGTTGAGGAATTGAAGGGATTGAGCATTTAATTAGTTCAGTATATAAATAGGAGGGGTTTTTAGAGAAATATACATTGAGAATAAGAGAGGAGATTGAGAGTATGGTTTAACCAGCAAGGCTGTAAGCCTTCAGAAATTGTAAAGGGCCATGGCATTGAAACATCTGACCAGTAAAAAGTTGTAAGTCATTGTTTTGTTTCAGTATATATATTGGGTGATTGAGAAATTGTATATTTGTTCATAACATTGTTAAATTAATGATTGATGGGCTTGAAATCACACTTATTTATGTGAAAACTGTTATGAAAATCATCAAGGGTAAACGGTGTTAAAATCTCTGTTTGCAAAGGGCACAATTCTAAGAAAAGATTTCTGTTAGAGATCGATTGGTTAATATGAAGAACTGAATATAGAAGTGTGCAGAGTTATGTTGAAATTCTGTTAGAATTCAATTGGAAATTGATATGTTTCAATTATCATTAACATAGCCTGAATAGTGTGGCGAATGTGTTACTCCAGCATTTGAGTTTGGAAAAGTCGATTTCACTGTTTGAAAGAGGGCGTTACTGTATGTGATTGCTGAGAATTTTGTTTGGAATGTTTTTTTTTTACTGTCTCTGAAATTGAAATGCACTGTCATTAAAAGCAATGATGTTCATTAATTTGAGTGGAACATATGAAGTGTTAATGAAATGGCAAGTCGATATGTTAAGGATCGATTCCAGTTCCAGTGGGATAATGGATTTGAGCACATCTTCTTTGTAATCAGTGAAAAAAACGAAGGCGTATCATAGCACATTAAAACAGTTGGTGTGAGACCATTATACAGAATTTGGTTTTTTTTCCCATTTATTATTAATATAAATCTCTGTTAAAGAATTTTTGTCGGAGTAGATTTGTCATATGAATTGAATCGAATGGGAATTTTAAGGGAATCGATGCCTATAGAATCAATTCATAACAGAGATGATTCTGCAGAAAGAAGCATGGTATAATCGAATAGAATTCGAATTGGTAAGGGGAAAATAAAAACGTGGGTCTAAATGGTTGAATAGCGTTCAAGATTGAATAACCATTTCTGTTGAGTCATGATAAAACGTAGGTTTTGATTTACTATTCTGAAGATGAATGTATGATTGCATGGAGCGTCCAAGGAATTAGACACACAATTGAGAATTCATTCCAGAATTCCGAGCAGTGAGAAGGGATTGAAGACAGAATTTTGCAGAGGAATAAGATTGCTGGCAGAAGCCTCGTGCATATCACTGTCCAATCATTTAAAGAAATCAAAGGCGCAGATCATGAAGAAATGGTTAAACCTCGACTTGTGAGCAGGTAGATTCAATGGGTGAATTGCAGAGGTGTTCTTGAGGTAATCACTTTTGGTAGCATATCTAGATTTATTATTGATTCCTTGCACTGTTGTGATATGTTAGAAAGTGCAGATCTAATAAATATTCGCTATGGCATTATTTAGTCTGAGCTTTATATTGGAATCCGAATTTGTTCTGAGTTGAATGTAAATATGGGCGCACTTGTTTGATTGGTCTTTGAATCTTATTTTGAAGGCGCATATACAAGATTTGATTTGAGTTTGAAGGTGCATATGTGGTGTGGAAGTGTGTAAATCTGAATTGGAAATGCAGGTTTTGAATTTTGGGATGATATATGTAATTCCACATGAATGATGGCATTGATATGGTTTAAAGAGGCATTTGAACATTGTTTAAATGAATGCTGGTTGTATGGGCCAGATTGCCCATAGGGAAAGTAAGTAAATTACATGAGCGTAGATTGATTTGCCATATGAGTGACCATACTGTGTTATTTGGCATTTGAATTCTCGGTTTGTAGAGTAGTAAGGACGCATTCTTGAATCAAGCCATATGTGAATGAGAAGTATTAATATTGCTTAGGGAAGCATTGAATGTTGATGTGATTGAATGATGATAAGTTTTCTTTGTGTAATGATTGTTGGGTCCTGATGTTAAAACATAAAAAAGAAAATAGTTTCCACAAGATAATGGCAAAGTATGATTTTGCAAGTATTGAAATTTTGATATGGAGAAAAAGCTGAGATACACGTTGATATGCACAGATGTTAAAGATCCTGGTTATTTGCAGGCTAGACTCTAGGTCTGCATCAAATTTTTGGTATCAGAGCCAGGTTCTGTATGAAAGATCATGCAGGTATTGTGTTGGTTAATTTTGATTTGAATTTTACTGACAAGAAATGGAATGAGAATTGATGGTTGCAACAAAGAAGAAGCTTAGCAAAGAGGGAATTGTTGCTGATAGCTGAAGTTACCAGGAGAGAATCAAATTTTAAATCTGATTGACAGAGGAAACATAAAGATTGTTGTAACAGATTTGCAGGAGTGGTGAGATTCTGAAGGTAATTGAAGTACAGGCAAATGGAAAGAGAAGATCAGACTGAGATCTTGAAGGTAAGGTGATCTGGGTTTATTTGAATTTGAAGATTGTAGTCTTTGCATTAAAGCAGAAGTATTTTTGCAACTCCCAAAAGGAAAATCCATAGAAGACATGTTTAAAATTGCTAAAAGAAAACTGGTGAAAGCATAGGTGTGGCAGAACCTGGAGGAAATCCAATAGAGATTGGATAAGGAAGACAGTTGTGAACAGGCAGATGAGTTGAAGCCAGGAAGAGAAAAGAAAAGTGCTCAAAGGAGGTTCTGAAGATAGAGAACCGATTTCTTGCCAAAAGACCGAGTGAGGAGGGCTTAGTGAGGTAAGTGGCGGCAAGATAGGACTTGCTGCTGAAGAGGCTTTAATACAACCCATAGTAAAGTGAGTGAGGAACTCATAGAGATGGAAAGGATGATGACTAGTGACAGTCGTCATAAAGGTTCTGAAATAAACCACAGCAGAGGACAAAAGGAGAAGGATGCCAAGGCAATTGTCATACAAAGACAGCTAAGCAAAGAGGAATATGAGAGGGAGAAGGCTGAGATAGCAGTTCAGCTTGAGGTGTTAATGGAGATGTTGCAAAGAAATGAGGAAGACAAGAAGCGTGGTTATGTCATGAGAAAGAAGTTGAGGTGGTAGAGACTACAAGAGAAGTGGAATCATCAGGTGAATTTGCAGTTGATAAAGGAACTAAGGGAACTTGAACAGGTTATAGATGCCAGACAGAAGAAAGAGAAGCTCGAAACAGTTGAGCTACAGCAAAAGGAAGATGTTGAAGAAGATGTTGAAGTTTCTATATGTTACCCAGAGAGTGGACCATTACTTTTTGAAAGTGATGGAGAGCTGGAGGAGTTGAATCATATGAATGATTTGAAGCAGCCCAAAGACTTGATGATTGAAGCATCAAATAAGACCGTAAGGTCTTGTGATTTTAAAACTAATGATTTGTTTGTGATTGGAGGTTTGGAAGAACATCTACTGAAGGATGTTAAGGAAGATTTAGCAGAAGAAAGACCATGTAAGGAAATAGAAGATCGCATAAAATTTCCAAAGTCCACTCCAAGTAAAATCATTGAGTTATATAGAGAAATGGACTTTCAAAGGAGGAAATTGGAAGAACAGAGGATGAATGTCTAGGATAGACTACTAATGAAGGATGACAAAACAGTTTTCATAAATGATAATCAAGATGAAATTGCAGGTGACGAAAAAAGGAATGTTGAAGAGGGAAAGGAAGTTTGGGAGGCCGCGACATTCATATTGACAGCTAGAGAAACGTGTGATGCAATATTTATATTAGCAGCAGCAAAAAAGGTGATCAAAACAAGTGAAGAGCAAGCAAGAATGAGAATTCAACAATCAAGGGATGGAAACAATCAGCAAACAGAGGACATACTGGACAGAGAAAAAGAGTTGATAAGGAGGTTAATGATAAAAACATCCCAAAGAAAGACAGCCGAAAGAAAGAAAAGGAGCGACAACAAGAGAATGAAAGTGAAAGATTGCAAGAGCAGAGCAAGTGGAGCATTACAACACAAAATATGGAAACCTGGAAGACAACAGCAGATGACAACAGCAGTGAAGCAATCGACAAGCACGGAAGGATTACAAAATAAAATTTGGGATCCAGGAGGAGATATCACACTTATGACCAGGTGGTCATGAATTTTCTTACATGGGGAGTCTGATGCAGGAGCATCAAGACCTTTTTCTCCATTT
>APFE031134321.1:36586-78787 GCA_000404065.3 Pinus taeda
TGATAATGTTAATTTGTAAATATGGGGTGTGATGATTTTTAATATTTTATTAATTAATTTGAATTAAATAGGAGAAGGTGAGGATTTATGTAAATATCTTTTTATTAATAAAAGGATATGAGGAAATTTAATTAGTTGAAGGATTTTAGGGATAAAGATCTATCCTTTAGGGATGTTGAGATATTTAGGGGTTTGTTGAGGAATTGAAGGGATTGAGCATTTAATTAGTTCAGTATATAAATAGGAGGGGTTTTTAGAGAAAAATACATTGAGAATAGGAGAGGAGATTGAGAGTATGGTTTAAGCAGCAAGGCTGTAAGCCTTCAAAAATTGTAAAGGGCCATGGCGTTGAAACATCTGGCCAGTAAAAAGTTGTAAGTCATTGTTTTGTTTCAGTATATATATTGGGTGATTGAGAAATTGTATATTTGTTCATAACATTGTTAAATTAATGATCGATGGGCTTGAAATCACACTTGTTTATGTGAAAACTGTTATGAAAATCATCAAGGGTAAACGGTGTCAAAATCTCTTTTTGCAAAGGGCGCCATTCTAAGAAAAGATTTCTGTTAGAGATCGATTGGTTAATACGAAGAACTGAATATAGAAGTGTGAAGAGTTATGTTGAAATTCGGTTAGAATTCAATTGGAAATTGATATGTTTCAATTATCATTAACATAGCTTGAACAGTGTGGCGAATGTGTGACTCCAGCATTTGAGTTTGGAAAAGTCGATTTCACTATTTGAAAGAGGGCGTTATTGTATGTGATTGCTGAGAATTTTGTTTGGAATGTTTTTTTTTTACCATCTCTGAAATTGAAATGCGCTGTCATTAAAAGCAATGATGTTCATTAATTTGAGTGAAACATATGAAGTGTTAATGAAATGGCAAGTCGATATGTTAAGGATCGATTCCAGTTCCAGTGGGATAATGGATTTGAGCACATCTTCTTTGTAATCAGTGAAAAGAAATGAAGGCGTATCATAGCACATTGAAACAGTTGTTGGTGTGAGACCATTATACAGAATTTGGTTTTTTTTCCTATTTATTATTAATATAAATCTCTGTTAAAGAATTGTTGTTGGAGTAGATTTGTCATATGAATTGAATCGAATGAGAATTTTAAGGGAATCGATGCCTGTAGAATCGATTCATAACAGAGATGATTCTGCAAAAAGAAGCATGGTATAATCGAATAGAATTCGAATTGGTAGGGGGAAAATAAAAACGTGGGTCTAAATGGTTGAATAGCGTTCAAGATTGAATAACCATTTCTGTTGAGTCATGATAAAATGCAAGTTTTGATTTACTATTCTGAAGATGAATGTATGATTGCATGGAGCGCCCAAGAAATTAGACACACAATTGAGAATTCATTCCAGAATTCCGAGCAGTGAGAAGGGATTGAAGACAGAATTTTGCAGAGGAATAAGATTACTGGTAGAAGCCTCGTGCATATCACTGTCCAAACATTTAAATAAATCAAAGGCGCAAATCATGAAGAAATGGTTAAACCTCGACTTTTGAGCAGGTAGAGTCAATGGGTGAATTGCAGAGGCGTTGTTGAGGTAATCACTTTTGGTAGCATATCCATATTTATTATTGATTCCTTGCACTGTTGTGATATGTTAGAAAGTGCAGATCTAATAAATATTCTCTATGGCATTATTTAGTCTGAGCTTTATATTGGAATCCGAATTTGTTCTGAGTTGAATGTAAATATGGGCGCACTTGTTTGATTGGTCTTTGAATTTGATATTGAAGGCGCATATACAAGATTTGATTTCAGTTTGAAGGCACATATGTGGTGTGGAAGTGTGTAAATCTGAATTGGAAATGCAGGTTTTGAATTTTGGGATGATATATGTAATTCCACGTGAATGATGGCATTGATATGGTTTAAAGAGGCATTTGAACATTGTTTAAATGAATGCTGGTTGTATGGGCCAGATTGCCCATAGGGAAAGTAAGTAAATTACATGAGCGTAGATCGATTTGCCATATGAGTGACCATATTGTGTTATTTGGAATTTGAATTCTGGGTTTGTAGAGTAGTAAGGGCGCATTCTTGAATCAAGCCATATGTGAATGAGAAGTATTAAGATTGCTTAGGGAAGCATTGAATGTTGATGTGATTGAATGATGATAAGTTTTCTTTGTGTAATGATTGTTGGGTCCTGATGTTAAAACATAAAAAAGAAAATAGTTTCCACAAGATAATGGCAAAGTATGATTTTGCCAAGTATTGAAATTTTGATATGGAGAAAAAGCTGAGATACACGTTGATATGCACAGATGTTAAAGATCCTGGTTATTTGCAGGCTAGACTCTAGGTCTGCATCAGCAATATTGTTTGAATTGGGATCTTCTGCAACTTTTGAATGAGTGGCCATACTTCTTCGTCATTCTTCCATTCATCCCTTGCTTTGTTTATCCAATTTTGTTGGATAATAGAAATAACACAAAACAATGCTTCCACATCCTCATCCTCTCTTGAGAGTGCATATGCAACAAAATCTTGCTTCCCTTTCCTATAGGCGATGTCAAAGTCATAACCCAACATATTTGTGACACATTTTTTCTATTCTTCTAAATAAAATAGTGGTTCTAAAAAGTATTTAAGACTATCATGATCCATTTTCACCTTGAAGTGTCTTCCCATTCGGTAAGGTCACCATTTATTAAGTGCATATAGTATTGCTAACATTTCCTTCTCATAAATAGCTTGCTTGAGATGTAGCAGTAAAAATACCCAATCACCTGCATCAAAACATTTTTCACTACGATGTTGATCTACCTGTTCTTTCATTCGATTTTGCACCAAAGTGATGTTATCATTTAAAAGTTGGAGAACTTGTGGTTGATGCTAAATGTGATCTTTCTCTACTTGAACCTTTTTCTTCTTGATATGTCATTCTATCTTGCAAGTTTAAGGAGTGGTAATTTCTTCCAATGCTTTACAAGATATGGTTGGATTCATTTCTTCTTTCTCTGGGGTTGGTTCCTAATGTATATCCTCTTATTTTGATGTTTCTTGATCCTTTTCTTCCTCCTCTTCGTACTCTATGTAAAATAATTTTTTCTTAGCAAACTTATGACCTTGTGTGCATTTGCTCTCACAACTGTAATAAAGCCCTTTTTCTCCCTTTTCTTCCAACTGTTATGGTGTCACCCTTGTAGATTGTGGAAGGCTAGGAGAAACAACACTTCCATGTTTATAGTTGTCAGGGGTAGAATTCATTGTTTCCATAATTTTGCTTTCCAGTTTTCTTGCCAACTTAAATGCCTTCACTAATTAATCAAGTTCCCAAAGACAAACCTCATGTTGAATGTTCTCCTTTAATGTCCCTATGGAGACACCAATCCTTTGCTTCTCTGGAATATCATTTTCCCTTATATTCAGTTTTTGAAAGTCCTGAATGTGATCTTCTATTGAACACTTTCATTTGAGATTTATCAATTGGCTAATAAAGGTGTTTTCATTTAATTCCTCATAGTGTGCTATCATTTCCTCCGTGAAAATTGACCACGTAACAAGTTGTTTACGAGAACAAAGCCCTTTATACCATAAAAACTAATCTGGTTCTAAATATGAAGCTGCAATACATACCTTTTGCAATATTGCTACACCATGTAGATCAAAATATTGCTCTATCTGTAGTATCCAATTTACTGGATCCTTTCCATCAAACTTCTTCATATCGCCTTTTCTTGATTTCAGGTGCTCGATCTTGAAATGACTATAACTTTGTAATTTCAGCTCTTCTATTTTGAAATTGTGAATTACAGTAGCCCTCTGTGTGCTCTTTCCAATGCCACTGGTCTGATCAAATTTGGATTCTCCAAGAGAGAGTTATGCACAATCTCCCAAGATGACCTGATTATATACCTTTTCAGAAGAGCTAACTTGTATGAAATTCCATGTGTGACTGTTTTGGTCTTTGGTTCTGAAAAGTATTTATAGGAAACTATAGTTTGTCTTCTTTCTGCAACTTCTTATGAAATTTCAATTTGATGCTTGGAGAGATAGTCATGACGATTTTCCCAAGGTGACCTATTTGGAATGTGATTCAAGGGTTTGAAAAAACACTAATTTTCTTAGACTATATCTCTGAAAATATAGTGAGACAGGATCTGAAATTTGGACTCGAGGTTCAGACTGATTTCTTCTCAAATAGGATTTTCTTTTAGCTTCAGAAACTTCATAGTAAAAGAGTTATATCGAAAATCCCACGATGATCTGTTTTAACTTAAATTCTGGAGCTTGAAACATCCCTAACTTCCTCAGATCATATCTCTCAAAATATAGCGAGACAAGCTCTAAAATTCAGACCCAAGGTGTAGCAAGATTTCATCTCAGATGGGTTTTTTGTTTGCTTCTAAATTGTCACAAAAAAAATTATAGCAAGAATCACACGATGACCTATTTGGAGCAGCGAAACCCTAGAATCCAAAGCTCTGATACCAAATGTTATGAAACCAGCTCTCAAAAAGATAGGAAAGATAGATCAAAGCCTTATAATTTAGCTTCTTCAAGGGGGCAACCTCCTTTACATTACACAAATGAATGATTCTTGGATGATAAATATGAAAAGAGCTCCTTTCTATATATAGGAGTCTAAGGGGTCATAATATAATCAGAGCTGACATAACAATAATAATGTAAGGGCGCAATAATAACAATAGTGGGGCTTCTATGGGGCACAATAGTAAAAATATGGGGACTACATGGGTACAACAATATAATAAGGGGGTTGGACTAATAACAATAAGGGGTTACACCAGTAGTATAGGGGCCTAACAATAATGGATTTCCATGCATAATACTCGACGTAGTATATCGTCATAACATGATTTAGATGACTAATAGTGGTTAATGTTGAATAGGTAACTAGGAATAGTTTGACAACATGATTGGGAAGCTAGCAAAGGAATTCCATGTAGTCTTATGGAATCAAGGCTATTAAAAATAAGGTGTTGATGACATAATGGTACCTATGCATGTTGTGACAATTTTGTAAGTGCACTTCACCTTAGGTTTCCTTGTGGAAGGTTGGAGCCCCAGATGGAGGAGTGTAGGGACAAGTTTTGTGTGTCCGGTCTAGAGAGTATCTAGACTCCCAAAGGAATATGAAACTCGTATAATATATTTGTTGGGTGTGGAGCTTGATTATATTCTGTATTCAAAGGTATCGATGCATTAGACCCGAGTTCGAAATGGGGCAGCAACGCTGCCCATAAAATATTTAGTGCAGGGGGGTCCAAGGGGGTTGGCTGTGACCTTTTAGGAGCCCCTCCTGGTGGGAGGATCGGGAGCAGCACCCCCGAAGGTAAGAATAGATGTAAAATTGTCTTGTAAAATGTTGTAATTTCGTGGTCAATCTAGGTCATTCATTAGGGGAAGATCTGATGGTAGAAGTTATGTTTAATTTATGGTTTTTTGACCTAGAAGGCAACCCCTTGCTATATATGAGGGAATTGTATTGTGTCAATGTAGATTTGTATTCTGGGTGAGGAAGCAAGAGGAGATTGAGGGCAAAGAGGAAGTGACAATGGATCTATTGTAGGTTGTATCACTTCAATTTGTTGGATAATATAAAAAGAAGGACTAGCTATTTCTCCATGGACGTAGCCCAAACTGGGTGAACCACATATATCTGTGTCTCGCTTGTTTTATGCATTTTATGTGTTTATATTTCTGCAATATTTTATGTGTTCCATTGCTTTGTAATATATAATTTTCCAACAACTGGTATCAGAGCCGAAGGTCTATTTGGCTGATAAACTCACAGGAGAGAAGGGTTCCTAGTTCAAGTGGGAGCAATGGCGGAAGATGGTAGGTTTAGGATCAAAAAAATCAACGGCCAAAACTACCAGTTGTGGAAGATGTAGATGGAAGATTATCTGTATCAGAGTGATCTATACCTACCTTTGAGTGGAAAGACAAAGAAGCCGACGAGAACGATAGATACAGAATGTAATATTCTCGACAAAAAGGTACTTGGAACATTATGGCTATGCCTAGCGGCATTGATAACATTTAACATTTCAAAGGAAATGACAACAGAGAGTTTAATGTCAACATTGGCCAAACTATATGAAAAATCCTCGACCTCGAATAAGGTATTTCTTATGAATCATTTATTTAATATGAAGATGTCAGAAGGCGGATCTGTTGCAGACCATTTAAATGATTTTAATATAGTTTCAAGTCAGTTAAGTTCTATTAACTTTTGATGATGAAGTTAGGGGTCTGTTATTTCTGTGCTCATTGCTAGAAAGTTGGAATGGTTTAGTTATGGTCATTAGTAACTCTGTCTCTAGATCTAGCACTTTAAAGTTTGATGATGTTGTTGGTGCAATCCTTAGCGAGGAAATGGAATGAAAAAGCTCCTGTGGGACATCAGGTAATGCTCTGACTGCAGAGACTAGGGGGAGAAAAATGAAAAGAGGAAAGAGCCCAAGATACCACAGTAAGTCTAGAAAAGGTAGATCCAAGTCCAGATCGGGGATAGTGTGCAAGAAATGTGGGAAGAATGGACACCTGAGGAAAGACTGCAAGTCTTGGAAGGGAAAGGAAGGAGATGTGCATCAAGAAACTAATCATGAAGCGAATGTAACAGGTAAAGTGTTACAAGATGCTTTGATTCTTCCATTAGAAAATATTATTGATGCCTGGGTGGTAGACTCAGGGGCCTCATTTCATGCCAGACTTGATAGGAAACATTTTTATGATTACCTTTAAGGAGATTTTGGACAGGTTCGATTGGGTGATGATAAACCCTATAAAATCATTGGAATGGGTACAGTTTGCATAAAACATAAAAATGGAAATCAGTGGCTATTGAAGGAGGTAAGGCATGTTCCAGATCTAAAGAAAAATCTGATTTCAACATGGCAGTTTGGAGGTGAAGGTTGCATAAGTACTTTCATAGATAAAACCTGGAAGGTCACTAAAGAATCCTTGGTAATAGCGAAAGGAGGAAGGGTTGGTACATTGTATCTATGCAATGTTATTTCTAATTCTGTTAATGCTTTAACCTCTAAAGGAGAAGATACGGCATTATGGAATCATAGGCTCCAGCATATGAGTTAGAAGGGGATGCAGATTCTTCACTCAAGAAATTTGTTACCAGGTTTGAAGCATGTTGATTTAAAATTATGTGAGAATTGTGTTTATGTAAAATAGAAGAGAGTCAAATTCCTTAGAGTTGCGGAAAAAATAAAAAATAAAAAATAAAAGCAGCGAAAAATTAGAGCTTGTGCATACATATGTATGGGGACCTGCTCGGGTGTCATCTCTTGATGGCTCTCGTTATTATGTTACTTTTATTGATGATGCAACAAGAAAAACCTGGATTTATTGTATTCGAAATAAATCTGATGTATTTGATACTTTCAAGAAATGGAAAGCTTTGGTTGAAAATGAGACAAGAAAAATGTTGAAGTGTCTCAGATCACATAATGGAGGCGAATATTGTAGGAAAGAGTTTGATAGGTATTGTTCAGAGAATGGAATTCATAGAGAGAAGATAGTTCCAGGAACACCACAAGAAAATGGTGTGTAAGAAAAGATGAATAAGACAATCATGGAGTGTGCAAGATGCATGAGATTGCATGCAGGATTGCCTTTACAATTTTGAGCAGATGATGTAGTCATTGTTGTTTATCTAATAAATAGAGGGCCTTCAAGTTCCTTGGATGGTGGTATTCCAGAGGAGGCATGGACAGGTAAAAAGGTAAACTACTCATTTTTAAAGACTTCTGGTTGTGAAGCCTTTGTCCACATTAATAAAAAAAATAAAACAAAGCTTGAGGAAAAATCAAAGAAATGCACCTTTATTGGATATGGTGTTAATGATTTTGGTTATCGCTTATATCATTATGAAAATCACAAAATCATTAGGAGCAGAGATGTAATATTCAATGAAAAGGTTTCATATAAGGATCAACTGTAGGAAAAGAAACAGGGAAAAGAAAATAGAGAATACACAGTGCTTGACGATATCATAGGAAAAGTGATGGTTCCTGAAAATCATAATGATCAATAGCCAGAACAACAACCACAACAGCAACAAGCACTTCAAACATCTGAAAGTGGTGTTAGAAGATCTACCAGGATAAGTAGACCCCCTGAAAGATACTCTCCTTCATTATATTATGTATTTTTGATTGATTCTAGTGAACTAGAATGTTATGAAGAAGTAGTGCAGGTAGGAACTAGGAAGAAGTGGGAGCAAGCCATGAAAGAAGAGATGGACTCCTTAGCACATACCCAAACTTGAGACTTAGTCAAGTTGCCTGCAGGTAAAACAAAATTGCAGAATAAATGGGTTTACAAGTTGAAGGAAGAAGATGCAGGAAAACAAAGGTACAAAGTTAGACTTGTGGTGATGGGGTTTGCACAAAAGAAAGGTATTGATTTTAATGAAAGATTTTCTCCTATTGTTAAAATGACTTCAATCAAAACTATTTTAAGTCTAGTAGCAGTTGAAGATTTGCATCTTGAGCAGTTAGATGTAAAGACAACCTTTCTCCATGTGGATTTGGAGGAAGAGATATATATGCAGCAACCACAAGGATATGAGGTAAAAGGGAAGGAGAAACTAGTGTGCAGGTTGAAGAAGAGCTCGTATGGCTTAAAACAGGCTCCAAGGTAGTGGTATCTAAAATTTGATAGGTTTATGTCTGAACAAGGTTATACTAGATGTCACTCTGATCATTGTGCTTATCTCAAAAGGAAAAATGATGGCAGCTATATTATATTGTTATTGTATGTAGATGACATGCTTGTTGCAGGTTCTAACATGGAAGAAATAAAAGTTCTCAAAAGGAAACTGGAAAACTTATTTGCAATGAAGGATTTGGGTGCTGCAAAACAAATCCTTGGTATGAGAATAACTAGAGACAGGAAGAATTGCAAATTAACATTGTCTCAAAGTGAGTACATAGAAAAGGTGTTGAAAAGGTTTAATATGAAGAATGCAAAACCAGTTAGTATACCTTTGGCTAGCCATTTCAAATTAAGTAAGGAGGCGTGTCCCAAGCCTTAAGAACAAATGGCTCATATGTCTAAAGTGCCATATGCATCAGCAGTTGGAAGTTTAATGTATGCAATGGTCTGCACAAGGCCTGGAATTGCACATGCAATGGGAGTTGTAAGCAAGTACATGAACAATCCAGGAAAAGAACATTGGATGGCAGTGAATTGGATTCTCAGGTATTTGAGAGGTACCACAAATCAAGCATTATGCTTTGGTGGTTCAAACATTGCTCTACAGGGATATGTTGATGCAGATATGGCATGTGACAGAGATAACAGGAGGAGAATTATAGGATATGTATTTACTATAGGTCAAACAGTAGCCAATTGGGTCTCAAAACTACAAAGTGTTCTTGCACTCTCAACAACAGAAGGAGAGTATGTTGCTGCTACAGAGGCTGGTAAAGAAATGATTTGATTACAAAGGTTTTTGGATGAATTGGGTAAGAAGCAGGAGTTTTTCAGGTTGTACAGTGACAACCAGAGAGCCATACATCTTGCAAAGAACTCTGTATTTCATTCCAAGACCAAACATATACAACTCAAGTACCATTTTATACAGTCAGCTTTGGAAGATAGACAATTGAAGATGGAAAAGATACACACTACCCAGAATCCTACAGATATGTTAACAAAAGTTCAAACCAAGGAGAAACTGAGAATCTACTCAGTTTCAATTGGTCTTAAAGTATGATAAAGAAGATGAGAAACAACTAGGTCCAAAGTGGAGTCATTGTATAGAAAATGAAGCAAAGGTGGAGTTGCTATAATCAGTCTCCAAGTGGGAGTTTGTTGGGTGTGGAGCCCGATTATATTCTGTATTCAAAGGTTTCAGCCGGATGCATATCCTAGGAAGGTTGTACACCCCTCCATGCGGGGGGGCTAATCCCCCCCCCCCTGACTATGAGGTCCAGGGGCCAGCGGTCCCTCGACAGGGATTCCTAGTCAATCTGGGCCGTTCAATAGGCGGATGATCAAATGGTAGAAGTTATGTTTAATTTAAGGTTTTTTGCCCTAGAAGGCAACCCCTCACTATATATGAGGGAATTGTATTGCGTCTATGTAGATCTATATTCTGAGTGAAGAAGGGAGAGGAGATTAAGAGTGAAGAGGGTGTTACAGCGGATCTGTTGTAGGTTGTATCTCTTCAATTTGCTGGATAATATAATAAAATAAGGATTGGCTGTTTCTCTGTAGATGTAGCCCAAATTGGGTGAACCACGTATATCTATGTCTCTCTTGCTTTATGCATTTTCCATGTTTATATTTCTGCAATATTTTATGTGTTCCATTGCTCTGTAATATATAATTTTCTAACAAGTTTCACCTTGACAAATCATGTTTTTACCAATGTAATTGATGGATTTAAATGCAATAATGATATTTTTACTGTTACCTAGGGTAAATACATTAGGTGAAAACCTTTTTTGTGATGTAACGAATTAGTTTCCAAAAAGTGATGGATGAGTCACTTTGACCACCCTACACTCTAGTTATCAATTTAGTTTTTGGTGGAACTGCTCCTCCTCTCATGGATTCAACCCCTAAGGTTGGGAGGAGTTTGCTTGAGGCATATATCATGTACTTTTTCAGTCATTATACAAGTTGGACTCCATTGGATGTTGTACTAGTGTTTCAAACTTTGGCATGGAATATATTGGCTGTGTTGCATCTATTTTGGTGGGATTCCTGTGGCATGGAATTTTGATATTGTTTCTTCTTCAGTTACATGTGTGTTAATTTTTTTTATCTTCCATGATCCATTTCACTTCTAAATATGTTTGATTTTCAAGGTGTGATAAGCATAATTCATCTTTTATAAGAAGAGTTTCGGCGTAAATCACATGTAGAAAACCTTTGTTGACACGTTTCGAACCAACTACATGTGATTTACACCAAAACTCTTCTTATAATTGTTATGGATCATAGAACAATTCTACAAATAATTCATCTTCTCTGCTCTGTTTTGGGAAAATCGCCATAATTTGTTTCATTTCTTCAGTTTAAAAAGAATTCATGATTTTCATGCTCTCTTTAGCACCTCATCAGTCTAAACCACTTCATCAATATACTATAAAGTGATAAAGTACTTTCCTACCTTTCCCCATCAGATGTCTGCAATTCAAATTTTCTTTTGGCTTGACCTAGTTCACTCTTTGACCTAATTCACTCATCTAGTGACTACCCCAATCAAATCAATTCAAAACCCTGAGCTACTATATCTTACCTAAAACCCTAATTCATCTAGCCCTTTTGGGTTGTGATCCTTTGGAGGGAGCCCTCTCCGACTTGGTAGGGCTAGCTACCAAGTCAAAATATTGGTCTATGGTTACCTCAGCTGGACTCCTCCTCGGCCTTGAAGATGTAGAGGAGTGATAACAAGATCGACAAGGTCATGGAGGAGTATGAAGACATCTTCATCTCTACCATAGGGGTGACTCTGCACTATCAGGACAAGCACTCCATTGATCTGACCCCAGGTGTGTCATTGCCAAGTGGACCAATTTATCAACGCTCTGTTTTGGAGAATGACGAAATCAAGAGGTAGACTCAGAAGCTGCTAAAAAAAGATCACATATGGTCGAGTTCATTGCCCTATGGAAGCCTGATCGTATTGGTATAGAAGAAGGATGGGACTTGGAGACTCTGTATTGACTATCGAGTGTTGAACAAGATCACTGTCCGGAATAGGTACCCGATCCCATAGATTGCTGAACTTCTGGACCAACTCAAGGGGGCCAAATATTTCAGCAAGATCGACTTGAAGTCCAGATATCACTAGGTACCAATCGAACCCTCTGATGTGTGGAAGACTACCTACAAAGCCAAGGAGGACCTTTTCGAATGGCGGGTTATTCCTTTTGGGTTGACTAATGCTCCTGCAACCTTCACGAGGCTGATGGATGACATCTTATGTCCATTTACCAACTCATTTATAGTAGTTTTCTTGGATGACATCCTGATTTTCAACAAAATTTTGGAAGAACACCTCCACCACATTCGATAGGTTCTCCAAACACTGCGGCAACACAAGTTGTGTGCCAATTTGGAGAAATGCACTTTTGGCATGACCCAGGTTAAACATATGGGATACATTATTGATAAATAGGGGGTTCTTGTGGATCCATCCAAGATCCAAGTCATTCAAGAATGGATAGCCCCAGCCACTCTGACAGAGCTATGAAGATTTCTGGGCTTTGCCAATTTCTACCACAAGTTCGTGTTGGGGTTATCTCATATCACTTGGCCCTTGAGTCAAGTCACCAAGGGAGGAGTGAAAGAAAATTTATTTTGGTCTGAATCTCAATAGAAGGCATTCGTTGAGTTGAAACATCACCTCAGCTATGCCCTAGTGCTCACATTACCAAACTTGCAACAACCATTTGAGATCGAGACAGATGCCTCTGACTATGCTATTGGGGCAATCCTTACTCAACAAGGGTAACTAGTGGCATATCACAATGATGATATGATCTCTGATGTTGATGTTGATCATAGATCTAACTCTCCAATGATATTCTTGGGTAGTATCCCACTGATATAGATTACAGGTAGTAGCCCGCTGACAGAGATTCCAGGTAGTAGCCAACTGACAAAGATTTTGAATAGTATCCCACTAAAAAAGATTATGGGTAGTATCCCACTGAATAGAGGGTGGAATATTAGGCTCCCCTCTATTGAAAAAATATTCTTCTTTTAGATTCGATAATATTCAGCATATGAGCAGGGACAATCAAGAGCTTAGCAGGAATGAGCAAGAGATGAATTAATATGATTAGTGACGATATGTGATGATACTTGAGATTGGATAGAATATGATGACATGTTGATTGATGGTCATATATTGGTAGGTGGAATTCTCCCTAGTTGATAGGGTGTGTTAAAATATGTAACTAAGGTCAAATTACACATTGGACAACTCACTTAATGAAGATAATGATTATATTAAATTCCTCTTTCCTAGGGGACCAAAATCAACCTAAGTATCACAAAAATCGGATAAGAGAAAGTGTACTTATGAAGAAAGGCCCACATGCGCACATTTGTTAAGGTAAACCCTAAAGAAAATTGGACACCCTTGGAAGGATATAAATACAAGTGACCTCTACCTCATTTGGACACAATCACGAGACACTCTTCTATCTTGGTCTTTGGCTCGCACAGGTCTGAGGCTCATCCAAAGAGGATCAAGTTCACTCTGAGGTAAAATTGCAAGGTCTGAAGCTCACATCTCTGATTTAGAGTTTTATGCCTCAGTTGCAAAACTAGAACAGAAATGATTCCACCACATTCACTCAAATAGAAGCTCATATGTGCAACTGGAGCCTTCCATTCACATAGACAAGTCTCCATTGATGCAACTGGGAGTTAGGGTTTCCACAATCCATATCTGACCCCAGTTGCTCGCATGCCAGGCTTAATGGAGTGACTGGGAATCTAATGCAACCAAGACCTGAAAGAGTGAACCTCAGTCTTTTGAATATTTTTCTTTGTGATTGTAGTGTTCAATAGTTGACTGCAGAAAGTGACAACTCAATACAGGTTTTTGAATTAGAGTTTTGAATATAACCATTTATGTTGTAGTTGTTTTGTTGAATAGTTGAATAGATGAAGATATGGATCATTGTACTCTCTTTTTCAAAATCATTGGATGAAAATCTAATAGGAATATGAAGTTGCAAGGGTTTTCCCCGTTGTGGGTTTTTCCCTGGCCTCCGACCAATCCTGGTGTCTTTATGTCTAAATGATTTTATTTTGTTCTTCCTTTATGTTCCACTACATTGACAATGATGATATTTGTATGTCTTCATAGTTGCATATGCTTTTGAATAGTGATATAAATCTAAATATGCTATGATTTTATGGATTGAACTTAATGTGTTAATGAAGAATGCAATTATCAAAGAAAAGAACAATATACGCCTATGAAAAATTAACATAGGGGCGTAAAGGTTGAAGGAACCTTGTGCTTCTTAAGGATTTGAGAAATCTTGTCTATGGTCCCCTGGATGAAGGGAAGATGCACCCCAGAAATCAAATCTTTGGGTTCTTTCCTTATCTTGGGCCTTTTGGCCACTTTTAGGAAAGCCCTGAGACCTTGGTGTTTGTTATAGCCATTATTTTCTAAAAAATTAAGGAGATGGGTTTTCTCACTATCAAGGTGACTTTCATCAGAGACTCTTAAATCTCTAGTAGCCAATGTGTCAAGAACACTCAGATTTTGAGCTTTAAAAAATTTTGTTTGCTACAATTATGGCGCAATTTTATAAAATATTTGAAAAATCAAATTTGGGCACAACCTGAATAGAATAGTCTTGGATATTTCATCATCATATGTGTGTGTGTGTATTATTTAGTATTTTTTATCGAAATTGCAAGAACCCATTGAGATCACAATTAAATTAATGTCTAAACACATAAAATTAAATAAACATTTTCTTAGCAGTGAGTTCTCTATAAATTATAATATATTAAACAATATTCTAAGAGAACGACTCAAAAATTAATTATAAAAAAGGTCAACATGTTACCCACTATCCAATGTTATCACTAATGTAAGTATCATTATGAGAGAATTGATATGTGGTGTATTAATTTCTGAACATTGAGAATTAGGGTTTTCGTGAGGGATACTTAATTGGAGAATCTCTACAACATATGAAGGCAGATATCATTCATAGTGGAAACAATGGTGGGAATATTTTTTGGTTCGATAAGATGCTTATTACTAAGAGATTCCCATAGATAATCTTATGATGATGGCAATGGTAAATTTCCACATATAATATTCTAAGGATTATGGTGGTAAATTAAAATTATAATTTGGTAATTCAAAACCCTCAATGTCATAGGCCACCTTCGATCCCCTATTTTTTTGTCCTTGGATTGGTAAATAAAACTCAAATCCCTAAACAAATCTTTCTCTTTGGAAAAAAGAAAATCCATTGGGATTTTATGCTACATTAGAGAAGGATACCATGGGAAAAACCATAGGTTAAGAATACCATGGGGAAACCATGGGTTGTCAAAACTCGGAGCCAAAAAAGTAAAATTACTATTTTAGCTCAAATTTATTTTAATTATTAATTATTAGTTTTTATTTTTATTTTAGTTTAATTTAAATTTTATGTAATTTGACCAAGTCTATATAATAGGAGAGGACATGTCATTACAACATCTCGTCCATACTAGGCTAGAGAACTTATCTTGGTACAATTAAATATTAATTGATATACTTTGAAATAAAAGAGTTAATAAAGAAGAAAAATATAGTAAGTTGAACATTAAATTAAACAGATATTTAAAATCACATTATACATATAGGCATAGTCTAACTTAGAGACCAAAAATCATTTTTCACGACATCTTTTCTAGTTAATTTTAACTAAATTCGATAGAGATTTAAAACAAAATTTGGTTTAAGTTGTTTAATTGGTAGATGTTTAATTCACATTCTTGTTTGAAATTGTATCGTCGAATTTCAATGAAAATGGTTATTTCGTCTATAAGTTAGACTATATATATATATCTATATATTTTATTATATATATATATATATATATTATATATATATATATATAATATATATATATACTTATATATTATATATATATATATTATATATATATATATATATATATATATATTATATAATGTTTGCCATAATAAGGGACAGGGCATGAATGACTTTACAACATTTCTTCTTCCATATTGAGAGTGCCTCTCACTTGTTTAATTATTACCATCCTAGTTCTCTGAGAATCTACCAAGCACCTAGATGGATAAAATCTTCTTTTCACTCTAAAGAGGTTTGCACCTCAAGAGATTTGATCCCTCTCGATGCTTGTAGATCTGGAATTTAATATGGATCTAGGCTGATTTAATTATTAATTATTTAATTATTAATTTTATTATATTATTAATTTTATTTTTATTTTCAATTTTCTATTTGTATGTAATTTCGAATGACTCAAAATGTTATTAATAATTATAATTATTAATTTAAATTTAATTTCAGGTTTATTTTATTTATTCTTATGTAATTTGATCGAGTCCAAAATTTTTAACAAGACAAGAAATTATAACATCTCTTTTGCACTAGGCTAGAGAGAATATATTGGTGGCAATTATTTTGTTAAACTTATATTATATCATATATTAAACATTTATATTATTATAGAAACATTTTCATATTGAATTGTAAAATATGTATTTTTAAAAATAATTACATAATAATCTTAACCTAGGATCTATGAAGCGTCAAGAGGGATCAAATATATTTTCACTCAAAAATAGTTTTGCACCTTAAAAGATTTGAACCTCTTTTTGAGTAAAAAGATATTTGATCACCTGGGCACTTGATAGTTCCAAAGTTGGAATGGATCTAAGTTGTAGCTTAGATCACTCCAACGAGTTATCGATCCACCATGGTTAAAAAAAATAGATCTACATTGGTTTAATTATTTAAATTATTTTTCTTTTATTTATTTCTATTTTTATGTAATTTGATGAAGTTCAAAATGTTTTATAATAATTTATAATTATAATTTATTTTATTATTAATTAATTTCAATTTTATTTTATTTTTTATGTAATTTTATCGAGGTGTTCAAAATATTTCATAGGGACAATACATTACATTCATCTTCTTTCAATGGGGTTGAGAGAGCGTTCTCTCCATGATATGATTTGTATAATAAAAAAATTGAGATTAAAAGTGATTTCTTAAGAAAAATAATAAAATAAAAATTTAAGAAAAAATACTTTTTAATTACATTTTCAATTTAATTTTTAAAAATTGATGATGATGATGATTAAATTCCATTAAGACCAATATGGTCTATCTAACCTTAAGAAAGTAAGAGATTATTTTTCTATTTTTCCTTAGAAAAAGCATAATTTTATTGTCAAAAGAAAATAAAATTACATTATGTTGATACATGATGTACATGTATTCATGTGATAGTAAAATATTGATGTCTATGTTGTCATATACAAGTCCGCTTACACAAAAATTGTAGATTTCATCTATGAGGAGTGTTACAATGAAGTCCTCATATAGTTTCCATACGATAGAAATTACAAAAATAGATAAGGAGGACTATGTGGGCAACCCATCTTAAGTATGCTATAGATGAAGAGGTACTAGATAAAATAAAATAAAACCAAAATATAGTGTATTATCCTCTAATCGGAGAGGTAATCCTCAATAAAAGGGAGATGATAGAACTCATCAGCCTCACTATTGTGATACTTTATGATGATCCATGTCCTACAAGCCATCAAAATATCCTCTTTAAAGAGGGAGGGTGTTTGTTGTGGTTTTGTACTCCCTATAGATGTGAGAAGTAGAGAAAAATGAGAAAACATATTTAAATCACTTAATATCATTCACCAATGGTTGGATCTTTAGGTTGTGACATTTTCCATGTGCCTCTTGTCTAGTTTATGATAGTCTAAGAGTCCCAAAAAAATTGAAGAGTATGTTCTATTCATGAGAAAAAATCAATAAAATCTTGAGAGCCATGAGTTCGGCTTAGTTGTCTGTTTCCTCACCAAGTCCCATTTAAATGTGGAAATAGTGGTTTTTATCAAAAGGAAGAACAAATCCACCACCACATATTTTCGGGTCACACTATGTTGCATTGTCGAAAAAATCCCATGGTTTGGATTTGTCAATTTGAGGAGTAGGAGCATTTATGGTGTGCTATAGAGACTTTTCATTTGGTAAGAGTTCAATTATGGTCAGGGAATGTCCAGCAGTGGATTTTGGAGGGGTCAGACAATCTTGGAAAATTTCCTTGTTTCTGGTTAGCCATACACCCCAGCAAGAGATGAGAGGGAGGATGATGAAATATTTCGTTTCTTTGTTCTTGTACCAAGATTTCCAGGCTTCCATTAGTTTCATTCTAGACAAGATGAAATATCATCCTCGCTTGACTATGAATAAATTCCAGAGGGCTCATTAGTATCAATTGTAAATCAACAGGTGAGAGGCAGTTTCGTTCACATATTTGCAGAGGTTGCACCAACTAGGTCCCTCTTTTTTTTGTCTCATGTTATTGTTGTCTCATGTCATTGTCGCTCTGATAAACACTCTCCAAAATTTGGTCTAAAATTTAATTTTGGAGCCTACTTTGGATGTTGTTATCGTTCGTTCCATAGTCACTTTATGGTTGATTAGTGCTTTGTTAAGTATTCTAGCCTTCTTCTCAATTGTAAGTGTCAAAGTCACCTCCACACACATGCTTAGTTTGCAAAAATTTCATGAGCACATTATTTTATGAGAGATTGAACATTCATAGCACAAGTACATCAAGGAAGTGCCTATGCAATGTTCAACCTATGTCGACAGTCAGTCCACACTCTCATCGAAAATCTCTCACTTTTGGTCGTGATTGTTCTTCTATTTCGGCGATTTATTCCAACTGTCTCTTTTGTTCATGTTCACTTTCAAAAGTGTTTATTTCATGTTTATTATTGTCACTTTTTATTTTTTTCACTTTAATAAGTGTTAGTTTCATGATATCGTCATTCTAGCATGTGTCACTTTCAATGTAATTTGCACTTTCCTCTTACTCTCAAAAGTGTTGTCTTTTGGGCATCAAAAGTGTCGCACATCAATTTTTTTTTTTATTATTATTATTATTATTTCAAGGGCTAACCTTGGTTCTAATGATTCACTATTATCATGTATATATGTATTTAACTCATTCCCTAAGTTCCAAGCATTGTTGCACAATTGTCGTCAATGTCGTCACAAAGTGTACCTTTGGTGTCACACTTGGGGAAAGTTGTCGAAAAGTGCCTTCCTGAGCAACTTGACCTCACTTAGCCTTCTTGAGCTATAAATTCTATATTCTTAGCCCCAAGCTCAAACCTTGCATCATGTAACTACGCAATGCACAGAACTTTCCTTCCAGAACTGCACATTACACAGTCTCAATGCTCAACCTTAACCCTTGAGCTCCAAAACTGTGTAGTGCTTACCTTTAGTCACCTTCTTCTATGCACAACGCAGTCTCAAGAAACAAGCCTTAGCCTTCACCTCTTGAATTGCACAATTTCACACGCTCTAGGCCTTTGTCCCTCCATAACTACGCAATGGGAAACATCAAGCCTCAAGCCTCTAACATGACCCCTTCATTCCCTCAACTGCACAATTATCTTGCCCTAGAATGCCTGAACTGCACACTAAGCACTCTCAAGGCTCAGGCCTGACGCCTAACCTCCTACGCTCTGCAACTGCACAATCCTTGAGTTAGTCTCCTAGCCTATCACCTAGTTCCAACTCAGTTAATGGTTATCATGAAGCATATTAGACTATGGTTTTATCGGATTGATGTTGTTTTATCATGAATGGATTTCAATTAAAGGTATTTCATCATGTAATGACATGATGATGATGAAGGAGATGAATAAGGATACCCTACTAGAAGACACCCTTGTAGCTGCAAAGACAAGTTGATCAATCAAGAAAGACAAAGGGACACCAGATTGCAAAACAGATGCAGATCAAGATCACATTAAAGACTCCCTACCTGCAAGCCTCATGGAGGAGGAAGAAGAATAACATGTTCCATATTTCAAGAAGACATATAGATAACAACAACAAGAGTGGTTTGAAATCGCCATAACATCATGTAGTCCATGCCATCAGTGTCACATCATGTCTTTTCATGAGTCATCATTCTCCACATCATTTTTGGATTATGTAACTTCAATATGTGATAAATGTAATGTAAAGTGGAAGTCCAAGAGTCATCTATATGTGTTAAAATTAATGAAGGATTAAAAATGTCATATAGAAGTTAAACAATCATGAGGGTAGTTAAAGAGTCACAAGGGAGGTGTATGGTCACCCCATTTTTATATATACACCCCCATAACTTATGCAAATGACTTTTCACCTTGGTTCCTCCTACCAAGCATTAAAGAGGAATATAGTTCTTTTGGAGGAGCAAGTGGTTTCTCTAACACTCCACTATTGGAGCTAGTGGTGTTCACTATATTGGCATATCTTGGAACTTTTGCTTAATTTTGAAGGTCGTTGAGCCAACAAACTTTCATGTGTATGTCGTAAATATTGTAAGACTATTCTTTGAATGTTTGAGATGTATTTTGTTTTCATCTGTACTAATGAAATTGAACTATTTCGATGGATTTGGTACTTATCATCTACATGCCATGACACCTTGTATCATGATCTACTTGATCAATCTATTCCACCAACTAGTTCTTAACACTCTTGAGTTTCAAGTAGCTAGTTCAAATTGCAATCAGGTACAAGGAAGTCACATTACATAGGTAGATGAGTAGGGAAGTGAGGAGGCTCTTGATCTCTCATCCCTCTTTCAAAGCCCTATGGGTCAGGATGTTGTTCTTTCATTCTTGGATGATTTTCAATCTCTTAATCTCAGTTATCAATCAAATGAAGTTAATTTTCTTAAGCATTCTATAGTCTTGGGTACCAATCATTTTAATGATGATGAATCTATTCATGTGTGAGATGATGAATTCCCAAGTGAACCAAGTGAACCAATTTATCTTTTGGTTCCTCAAGAATATTTTGATTTGAAATATTTAGATCTAGTATCTGAGTCGGTCAAATAATATGTTCTTATGGAAACTTCCTCTTGATCTCACTATCCCTTGTGTTCTACCCTGTGTGATGCATAAACCAATGATGAAGATACTCCATGCTCTTCAATTTCTTCCTATTATGAGTTAACTTCTTAATTGACATAAGGTAGTGAGGTTATCCATGATGAAAAAGGAAACAATCAAATCACCTTGCTCATGAAGTTTCTTGCAAAATTATTTTGTTTGCCTGGTTTCACTCGATGTAAATTCCTTCTTGAAATATGTTTGGTATTTCTAATATAGACTTCCTAACTTTCAAGATTCAATTTCTGGTCGGATTCAAGATTCTATTTCAGGTTATTCATCTCCATGCAAGTCTCTTGTACTTAACTCAGGTTTGGAATGTGTATCTATCATAGAAGCATGGAACTATGAATTTGGTCATTTCAAAAATTATCTTTGGTTGTAGGAATCATGTCTATCATATGCATTTTAGAATAGTCATCTCCTAGTTTATCGTGTGAACATTATACAACTAATATTTTCTTCATCACACTTGAAATCCTCTTGAGTGATAGGGAATGCATGAGTTATTTAGCAAATCAAATTCTTCTTCAATCAATGTATCCTGACTAGTTTCATGTGTTTTCTAGACTAGCATTCCTTTTCACTTCTTTTGAGGATTACGAGGCTACTATTGTGTGTAACTAGTTACAAGTAAATGGTTTGTTATATTCATCATGCAAGGAAGATGATTCTATTATTCAAATAATTTGCAAAAATATTTAAATTGACCTACCCTTATTGTCTTATATTTGAGAATATTATAATTTCATTGGTCTTTCTGATCTTAATTTTTTTCCTAATGACTATCATTCAACATAACATTTTTTCATCAATATATGCAATGATAGTTATTTCACATTGAATAATATTTATGGTTTATCTCATTATTCAGATACTTGTAAAGCAGTTGAGGCACTTTACCCTTCACTGGTGGTTATGTTAGGCCTTGACTATCTTGACAAGCCTTATGAATATGATCAGATTCATGTTCTCTTACAATATTCTCATCTTGATCCCGCACATTTTATTTAAAATTCATCTTTTCAAGGATTTCAACGTTTTCAAGAGGATTGTTTTGAATTTCATGATCCAACCACTGCATGGTTGGAAAAATCTTACCTAGCAAGCTCCATCGCAAATAACAAGTTTCGATCTTTTTCTCATGCTTGATAAGGAGGGTAGTACAGATGAAGATACGTTCGCAGGAAGCTTCCAAGGTTTGTTTAATTATGGTTTTCATTGAAAAGGTAAGAGTGCGAGATGGTTATAAGTAGTGAGTATGACATATCTTTCTGCTAATATAGAAGACCTTCAATTTGTTATCCAAGTTATTCAAGCGCTTATCTTTTCTATTGCACATTGTTTTATATATGGTTTAATTGCTTGTATCTTTGTGTATGTAGGATAGGAGCAGTTATGATGGCTACATTGGAAATTTAATTCCACTTGACCCATACCTTCTATCTAGTTAGGTTAGGAGTAGGTCTAGATGCATATTAGTCTTCCTTTGCACACTCATTCTACACTCACTCTCTGTAGTTTCTTCTCATGTTTTCTTTTATCTCACATCTTGTTTTCGGTTTAGCCTCCATTTTATTCATCTCTTGGATTTTGTTTCCTTCTTCTGTCTTGTATTTATTTTCTATTTTGTTTAATAAGACTTTGCATGAAAGATGTTCCTTCCATCTTGAAATATGATGTGGAAAAATAGAAAAGGATCTTGTGACACTGCAACATTTGGCTAACCGTTAGTCCTTCTTCTTTGTCTTGGTTCATACCTTTCGGTCGATGATGTTTTGATGGAAAATATTGTCCTTGCATAAGGAGATATTTTTTTGAAACCATGACACCCGTATCTATTCTAGGAGCCTCATGTCTATGCTCAGTTATTTATGTTTTGCTGTTTTCCATGTTGATCCAATCAAGTATAGAATAAAAAGGAGAAAATCTTAACGAGAAAACTCATATCAAAGGTTTATATATGCTTCTCTGAGGGAATAATATCTTCTTCTTTCAATAATTTTGGATCCCTCTTCCACCTCATGAAAAAAAAATGATGCCTAGTCCTATCAAAATAAATAAATAAAGTGTAAAATAAGAGAAAGGTTTCCTGCGTACGGAGGTGAAGCAAGTTACTTCATTGAGGTACTATCCAAGCTCACTATCAACGAAGAAATCATTTTGTTCTTGATGTGACTCCGTTGGGGTACTTTCCAAGCATGCTAGCAGTGGAGCAACACCAAAGATGAAAAAATATACTCTGAATATCTTAAGCTCGTGAATAACATTACCCTTCTCCTAAATCAAAACATTGTGATATGTTTGACTTTATGATCGTGTTCAACTGAGAAAGAGATGAAGGAGACTATATATATAACCAAGTTAAGTGGGAAGCTAGATTAATGTGTACGATGAATCAATACTTCCTGAAAAACTAGGCATTGCACAAAAGATTAGAGCAAGGAAGATATGTTGTAAAACTCGAGTGTGTTGCCTAGTGTTGTCACTACAACAAACACTCTCCAAAATTTGGTCTACCCTTGAATTTTGGTGCCTACTGTATATTTTTAATCATTTTTTCCATATTTACTTTATGGTCAATCAGTGCTTTGTTAAGTATTCTAGCCTTCTCATTCGTCAGTGTCAAAATCACCTACACACACATGCTCAGTCTGCAACAATTTCGTGAGCACACTCTTTTATGCAAGCTTGATCAGGCATGGCGCAAGCCATAAAGGTAGTGCATGTGCAATATTCAACCTATGTCAATAGTCAGTGTGCACTTTGATCAATAGTCTCTCACTTTTGGTCGTGATTGTTCTTTACTTTCAATGAGTTTTTCCAATTATCGCTTTTTCTCACCTTCATTTTTGCAAGTGTTTCTTCCATGTTTATGACTATCGATTTTGCTTTTTTTCACTTTAATAAGTGTCATTTTCATGCTATATTCATTCTGACATGTGTCACTTTCAAAGTAGTTCACAGTTTCTAAGTGTCATTTTCACTTTCCTCTTGTTGTTGCAAGTGTCATCTTTTGGGCATAGAAAGCATCGCACGTCGCATAAATGTAGTTTTAGTTTGTTTCAAGGGGTAAAATTGGTTCTAATGAGTCATTATTATCATTTATACATGTATCACACTCATTCCAAAATTGTAAATCATTGTCACACAAGTGTCATCACTGTCGTCGCAAAGTGTACCTTTAGTGTCGCACTTGGGGAATGTAGTCGCAATGTTATCGCATTGGGGGGGGGGTATGTTGTTCATGTTTTCTAAGTGATAAATGTTGCACCATAAAATATTTTAAGTTTGTTATAATTTTCATTTTTTTCCATTGTTCACTTTGGCTTCACTGATCCCACACTTAGAAAAATCTAGAAAAGTGCCTTCCCGAGAAACTTGACCTCACTCAGCCTTCCTGAACTGTTCACTTGCAATCTCAGCCCTCAAGTTCAGAAATTAACTTTTGAAACTACACAATTCACATAACTTTCCTTCCATAACTATGCATTTCATAGTCTCAGTGCTCAGCCTTGACCCTTGATATCTATAACTACGCAACCTCTTCCTTTAGTCACATTCTTTTGTGCATTGCACAATCTCAAGCAACAATCCTCATCCTTGACCTCTTGAATTGCACAACTATGTAAGCCCTTGGTCATTGTACCTCCAGAACTGAACAATGGAAAACCACAAGCCTCAAGCCTCTAGCCTGACCCCCTGAGCCCCTCAACTGTGCAATTGTCTTACCCTGGCCTGCTTGAACTGTGCACTTCGCAATCTTATGACTCATTCCTAGCCCTTGACCTCTAGAGTTGCATAACTACACAACCCCTAAGTCAGTATCCCATCCTATCACTTGGTTCTAGCTTAGTTGATGGTTATCATGAAGCATGTTAGCCTAGGGGTTTATTGGACTGATTTCATATTGTCATGAGTCGATTTCAGTTGCAGGTATCACATCACGTTATCATAGGATGATGGTGAAGGATATGAAGAACGAGACCTTTCTAGAAGACACCTTTGTAGCTGCAAATATAAGTTGATCAATCAAGAAAGACAAATGGACACTAGATTATGATAGTAGCTGGAGATAATTATCACATTGAAGAATCCCTACAAAGAAGAGAAACATGTTCTATATTTCAAGAAGATAGAGAGGTAGTAGCAGCAAGAGTGGCTTGACATTTCCATATCATAATGCATTCCATGCCATCAATGTCATGTCATGTATTGTCATAAGTCATAATTTTCCACATCCTTTGTGGATTATGTAATTTCAATATGTGAGAAATGTACTGTAAAGTGGAAGTTCAAGAGTCATCTATAGAAAGTTAAAAGTCATGAAGAAGTTAAAATGGCATAGAGAAGTCAAACAGTCATGAGGGTAGTCCAAGAGTCACAAGGGAGCTAAATGGTCACCCCATTTGTTATATATACACCCCCTTAGCTTATGAAAATTAATTTTCACCTCGGATCCTCGTACTAGGCATTAGAGAGGAGTATAGTTCTTTTGGAGGAGCAAGTGGTTGCTCTAATTCTCCACTATTGGAGCTAGTATTTTTCACTATATTGGTGTATCTTGAAATTTTTACTTGATTTTTAAGCTCGTTGAGCTACCACACTTTCATGCATATGTCGTAAATATTGTAAGACTATTATTTCAATGCTTGCGATGTATGTTGTTTTCATCTGTACTAAGGAAATTGAACTATTTCAATCGCTTTGGTACTTATTTTGTTGAAGGTGTGTTGTATGTGTTTTAACAATTTTTGCTTCTATGTGAACTATTTCACTAGTTTTTCAACGATTCATTCATATGTATATGCTCATGCTTCTTTACTGTATTAGTACTATTATTTTTCTTTTAAAGGCTCACTTTTCTATCCCTTACGGTAGAAGAAACTTGATACATTTTGCATTTGAACATTACACAAGGTATACTCACTTGTTCATCTAAAGGCACATGTGCATTACTCTCTTATGTTGACCATTGTAGCCAAGCAAACCTCTAAGAACATATGGAAGCTAGGCCTTAATTTCGGAAGGGCTTCCAAACAAAATAGTGCAAAGTGTGATTGGGGCTTTTCATTAGGGAGACCCCCTTGGTTTATAGATTTCCAACACCATCAACACCTACATAAGAAGTCCAAAGAGGGGACTTTGTTTTCCAAATCGCACCACATAGCCAATATTGATTTGGATGGGAATTTTAGCATCTAGAGTTGCTTCCACCAATCCTCCTAGGGATATGGTAGCTAATATGAAATGAGGATGAGGTAGCCTTATTTGGGGTTATAGGTCCCCAAGGAGGAACTAATCCAAACTAGTTTGTATGGGCCATCTGTGATGCGGATATGAGCCTCCCTCAATGCATGAATGTAGGAATACCAATGAATCCTAAAAACTTGTGGTAGGTTCAATTGACCACCAGTTTGCCATTTTTGTTCTCTCAATGGATTTTTATGGGGGGGCATGCTACCTAATTGAGGGTGAATATCCCCTTATCATGAGGAAGGGAAATTAGATCCACTGAGATTCAATGAGCATTGTTTCTTTCAATCCATGGTTATATTCCTAAATGGAGACGGGTACCCTCCTCCAATTTCCAAGCTAAACCATTTTCTATGAGGGGAAAGAGTTAATAACAACCATCCCAATAATTAAGGCATTTTTCATATTCTTGTTGTTGCTTCAAGTCCATTCTTAAAGGGAAAGAGGGAAGATATAGTTTCGGAAAACCACAAAATTCCACAATATTTGAGTGGAAAGAAGTCACCAACCAACCTTTGCTACCAATGCTTGTGAGAAGTACAATAGATGTTTCAATCTCCATCCCCCCATGCTTTGGGCATAGAAATTCTAACCCATTTTACCTAGGGAAAAGTGTATTGCTTTGATGAACCTACATAAGAAATTGTAGCTAAATTTCTAAATTTTGTTGAGGGTGCCTTTTGGGATCTAGGAAAGAGACATCCAACAAATGGGTATAGCTTCCAGGCTAGATTTGATAAGCACTAAATGACTAGATATAGATGGCCAGTGCATACTCCAGGATTTAATTCTTTTTTCAATTTTGTCTTGGATCCATTTCTAGTCTGCATGGGTATAGGCATTCGGCTTGTGGAGGAAGCCCAAGTATTTGAAGCCATGCTCCAAGTTAGCAAAATTGGAAGGAAAATAATGTTGGTGCATTATTAGCTCACCCTCACTGAATTTGAAATGAGTGAGGGAGGATTTATGGATATTGTGACCATGCTCATGGAAACTTCAAAGAGTGCAATAAATTCTTTGATTTATCTTGCATCCCTTCATGAGCCATTGTTGAAAATGAGGACATCTTCAACAAAAAGGATTTGAGTGATATGAAGAGTGGGGGGAAACTTGATGCCCTCAAGACCATTCCTTCTTCATGCTTCCTTTATATATTTGTGAATACCTTTAGCGACCAAGAGAAAGAGGAGGGGAGAGAGGGGTCATCCTTGACTTAGGCCTCATTCAACTTTGAAAAAAGGGGAGGAATATCCATTAATGAGAACAACAAAATAGGCCAAATAGATATAACTCATTGTCCATTATACAAAGTCTAGTTTGAAACCTAGGTGGGTGAGGAGGAGCCAAATGTAGAGCCAACTGAATTGATCAAAGGCCTTGGATAGGTCACTTTTAAGAATGGCACCCTTCAGGAATCACTTCTTTACATTGTGGAGGCCCTCTTGTGCTACCCATATGGCTCCATGGATTTTTCTACCCTCTAAAAAGGAAAATTGTTCCTTGGATATCAATTTTGGTAGGATGGTCTTCAACCTTTGAGCAATGATTTTGGTGATGAAATTGTAGATAAAATTATAGAGTGCGATTGGGTGAAAATCATCAAAAGAAGAGGGTGCATTGGATTAGGGATTAAAGCAAGGAAGTAAAGTTGAAGGAGGTGTGAATGTGGCAAGATGTTATAGATTCCTCTATGATTCTTTAGAAGTCTTCGCCCATGATCTCGAAAATCCCCATAAATAACTCGATCAACCACCCATCTAGGCCTAGAATATTTTCCTTTTGAAAACTCCCAAGGAACTTTTTCAACTCATCGAAAGAAATATTGCCCATTATATGTTCATTGTCTTTAAGATAATTAAAGCTAGGGAAGTGAAGGGCTAGGCACACCACTTCTTCTATAAAGTATTGATGGGGTTCTATAAAGAGGGTGCTAAATTGGTTTATCCCCATCTTTGTGAGGTCCTTAAAGGATGTGGCATTGTTCCCTTTTGGGTTCCTTAGCTTCCAAATTGTGTTGATAGTTTTTCTCCCTTTGGTGTAATTTTGGAAGAACACAGTGTTATCATCACCTGCCTCCAACCATATAGCCTGACCTTTGGGTCTCTAGGTGGCTTCAATTTCTTACAAGGGGCTTTTATTCCTTTCCTCTTGTCACAAAATTCTTTCCCCGGATTCATCTAATTCATAGCCTTTGGTTGTTTCCTCTGAAGTAGCCTTTAGGTCATGTTCCACTTCTCTTAGTTCTTGTGTATCCTTTAAAAAAAATGATTGACCACTTAATGGTGGCCTCATTCATATATTTTAGGATTTTTACAAATTGGCCACCTACCAAGACATCTGATAGAGGATCAAAAGGCCTCCAAGTTGAGCTCATGAGCTCCACAAAACTCTCATCTTTGAACCATGATGAGTCAAATTTGAAGGGCCTTAGTGGATTTTATATCATTTCTTTAATATTCAACATGATTTGGGAGTGGTATGAGACTCTTCCTTCCCCGATCCATTATCTTATTAGTGGCATTATATGCACTAAATTAGAAGTGATTAAGAAGTGTTCTAGATGCTTGGAAATTTGGAACTCTCGAGTTCTCTTATTTCACTAGGTGGGTCTGATATTTATAGGCTCAATGTCGATGATATTGTGGTCACTCAGAAGTCTGGAAAAATAGGAAAAGTTTTGATTGACATGGCACAAGGGCCCTAGCTCTCACCAGCACCCATAGAGAAATTGAGGTCCCCCCCAATAATAATATTGTCCTCAGAGAAGCAGGATTTCTAACAAAGGGAGTCCCAAAAGGGGATCTTGCCCTAGGGTGGACCATATATGTTGAGAACGAGGAATTGAAAGTAGAATTCCATTGAACAAAAGTTTAGAACAATGAAAAATTATATCCCCAAGAAATTGAGGGCTTTGATGTATCGGGGGTTCCATCCTATCGCCTGCCCACTCGCTCTATCTTGTACATCAGTGCATGTGAAATGTTATCCAGGAGAAAAAAAAAATCTAGAGAGCATGAAATAGAATCCCTCACTCCTAGAGTCTCTTGTAGCAGGTAGATTATATCTCCCTTGATTTCTATGAGATGGAAAAGGGTCATTTTTTTTATGAGGCTGGATAAGCCCCTACAATTGACAGAAAGAATGATCATGTGTTAACACCCCTTGGAGCTAATGTTGTTCTAAGTCCCCATCAATGGATAGGTGATGCCTAGATGCCATATTTTTCAAGGCTTTATTTTGGGCTAAGACAAGTTTAGAATGGTGGCCCCTGCCCTTGCCTGTAGTGATATGTGGGAGGTTATGACCTAGATCACTACATTGGAGGGAGGGATTAGGGGGATGTTGGAGAAAGGAATATCAACGTTCAATGGAACTTGAGAGGGAGGAGGATTATTCTCGCGTGGGGTTGGGTGAAGGAGAGATGAGGGAAGCTAAATGAGGGATGGGAAAATCAATGTAGCTTAATGGAGGGTGATGTGTTATAGGTCCAACAAATGTCATGAACATTGATGATCCCCTATCTAAAGAATAAAACCCGAATCATACAAAATAATTGACCAAAATAGAAGAGATAAAGGGAAAAGGTAGAATACTAGAGAGAGGAGACAACCCTGGTTGAGAAGGGATTGTGACCTACCCTGGAGTTGTAGCCTCGGACATGGATTATTAAGCTTGGAGCATTGTCTGTGAAGATAACACCAATGGAGAGACTAAAGGAAAGACCATCATTATGTCCCATGAGTCTCTTTCAGGAGAAGAGGACTCTTCTTTGTGATATTTTTCCATGGGGGTGGGTTCTCCAAGATCATCCAGAGAGAGTGAGGGGTTATGGAAACTGATAGAGAAAGGAGGCAGATTCAAAAGAAGGGGTTCAAAGAAACCGGGAGAGAGATATTCATCTAGGTGAGACAAAACTAAGGATAATTAGTCGAAATTTAAAAATAAATCTTCACTAGTAAAAGGTCTGATAAAGCATTAATCGACATGCGATGGAAAATTTTGAAACAAAGAGGGAAGACCATAAACAAAGGGAAATGGGGGTGCCAAAACCTTACCAGGAGAGGATCATGATCGTAGATCTATGACTAGTTTTGGGGTAGGATTGGGGATTCTAGCAGAAGAGCCCAAGCCAACATAAGGGTCCAACGAGATTTCCGAGCCCGGTTTCCTCCATTTTTGGTCATCCATATCAAAACTGATCTTGTGGGTGTGCACCTCGTTCAGGTCTATGTCTTCCAATTCTCGGTAAATTTTCTTCTCGTTCTAAGTACTGGTGATCAACAAGATGAAAATGGGTAAACCTTCATGGGGGTCTGTAGAAAAATCGACCAATATTTCCTCCATAGGGTAGAAAGTTAAAATTGTAGCACTGACATATTGATGGATTCAAAGTTGGGCTCGCTGTTATGGGGATTGTGTGACACCATTACCAAAACTTCATTAAGGATGGGAAACAAACCACTTGCTTGCTTTGAACCTACTAATGTAAAATTTGCATTATAAAGAAAAAACCTCTTGCCTGAAACAGCTTGCATTGATGTAATCCTGAAAGTCTGGGAAGAAAACAAAATGCATGTGTAAAAATGAGGGTTGTGTGGAGAGATAAGGACCTACAAGGGATTTGATCTTGTTAAAAAGATGTTAGAGAGGAGTCATAGAAACCAGAAGAGGGCTTTATAGTAGCAGGAAACAACAAGCTCTCCTCGATTGCTTGACCATCGTTCTCTTCATCCTTCATCCTCTTTCCAAGAAAGTAAGATATTAATAGAGACTCTTTAATATTTTATTTTTATGATGAAAAACAAGGGAGATAAGCATTCCTATATCACTATAGTTTTTTTGACTTAACAAGTCAAGAAGGTTGAAGTGTGGAAAATGTTTTGGAAATGAGAATGGATGTGAGCAAGAGAGAGGCAATCCAAGAGAAAGTCTTTCTCATATTCAACTCTCTTAGTATCACAAAGTGATAAACTCTTTTGTCCCAAGGTGTTTTGGGAATTGACCAATGCCCGATTTCACTTCGAAGCTCATAAAAATTAGATAACAAATACCCACTTTACTTAATTTTAAATAATTTCACATTAATAAAAATAAAATAAAAAATAAAACATATATTTTAAATTATCAATTTTAATAAATAAAAATAAATAATTATTTTAAATTATCAATTTGTAATTAATAAACATGTAGGCCAATCTAAGTGAATGGAAATAATGCTCCTCCTAATCCTTAAAAACTACAACTCAACAAAAAAATACCCCTACAATCAACATTGAAAGTGATCAACAAATATCACAATGTTAATTATTTTGATGAGTTAATTTGAATGGATCATAAGTCACGACTCATATTATAACTAAGCCGAAGGATTTGTATGGTGATGCTTTGCCTCATGACACTATAGCTAGATTCGTCCGCTGCCATGTAATTTAGCTACCGCGTCTTGGATTATGGGCATTAAAAATTTGATAGCATTGATGGGGACGACAATATTGTCCATAGAGCACAAGCATGAAGCTATGAATGATAACTACCCTCCTGAGTCCTCACACTTGCATGCATATAAAGTGATAAGTCTTCTATTTTTAAAGCCCTTCAGGAGTAGCTCAGAACATGCCCATGCAAGGAAGAAGCAGGAGGCACTATGGCTGCTCGTATGGAAACCCTGAGGTTACTTGTCTCGGGAAGTTGTGGACTGGACACCCCGGTTTCCTAGAGGAGGTTGGCGACTACATGTCGGCTCTTAAGAAGCAGGTTCAGGCCATGCATGCACTAACATATTTTTACTCAAACTAGAGTGATCGTGCTACTTTCTAGGTCTATTTTGATCATAGTTATCGATTCAATTGAGTTTTAGTTGAGAAAAAATAATGGTATTTTGACTTATGCGTTGCATTAAATGGCCTTGTTTCCAGGAAGAAATACCATCTGAAAGCCATAGCTAAAAAAACAAGGTCTCTCTCGGTGATAAAATTCTCATGTTTTCTGTAATAGAATTTTCGTGGTTGTATCTCTTGTTCATGCCTGTTGGTGAGAACTGGCGAGTTGAAGCTAAACAACTTGGATATGGAGGGAATGACAAAGGTCTTGAAAAGGGAAAATTATGCCATCCTGCACTAGTGCAACACTCTTGTGCCTCTCGCATTGTTGTAGACTACTAGATCTACACTGTCTTGGGATTCCTGCATTGTAGCTCTCTCTGCCACTCCATCCGCATATGTCTCTACCCACTCAACCAATCGTGTTACTCCTCATCGGGGCTCCCGTAGCAAGGTATAATAAAAGAGGTTGGGTACCTCAAGGATCCTACCCCTATTTCATCCTTCTTGGGACTATCACTTCACATCACCCCACCTCACACCTAGAGGTATGGATGCATGTGATCCCTCTGCCCACTTGGCTCGAAATTTCCCCCTAATGGAGGTCTCTGCATGATTGGATGCCTCCACTCAATCTCCTCTCGGCTTCTCCAGTTGTGGCTGATCCACAACCTCCTAAAGTTGCTTCACCAATTGTGGCTCCTCCACAATTGTCTGAGAATTCTTTTGGCACTGCATGTTGAAAGGTAATGTACTCTCCCTCTCAACCACCAAGTCTCCAACGACCTTACTCCTCAAGGCTTTGCATGCATCTTGAACCTCAAGAGCATACAGGTTCTTGACTCATGAACATATATGCTTCACCTGTCTAGTGGTGATGTGTCGAAGGAAAACCTTTCCCTTACTGAAGACTACATTATAGCCTTTGTCTTACAACATTGCGATCGACACCAAAATTTTCTTCAGTCCTAGTACATACTTAACATCGGTCAAGGTAATGCAAGCACCATGCTCCCTCTGAAAAAAAATCGTGCCTACACTAGATACATCATACTTTTCATCACTACCCATCGCTATGAGTATCTGGAGATCTTTCTCCTCCAAGGTACTGAACAAACTCTTGTCACCGGTCATGTGTAAAGAAGCTCCACTGTCAAGAAACCAACCACATCCCACCATGGATGAAACCATGCATGCGAAGAGGGTGAAATCCAACTCAAACTATGAGGCCAATGCCTCACCTTCAGATCCTTCCTTGGATCCCATCTTGGATTTCTTCAATGGACAATTTGTTGCAAAATGGCCCACCTCATGGTAATGAAAGCATCGCACTTTCGATTTGTCAAACTTCTTCCCACCATGGGAAGAACTTGATTTAGGATGAGAATCCTTCTCCTTCCCTTTCTTTGCCTTACTCACTAAGGCACAATTTTCTTCATCCTACTTGGATGAAGAAGATCCATCTCTGGTGCTTCTCCGTATCTCCTCTTGCATCAGATCTGACCAAAGTCATTCCCAATATGGTAGTTTTTCGCCTCCATTTCTCGTGTCTTGTTAACTATGCCAGCTCTTAGGAAGACCGAGGATAGCTAGACTCACCATGTCATCATCGGTTGTTGTGATCCCTACATTACCAAGCCCATCCTTGCAGGTGGTGAGCTTATTCAGATATGTAGAGATCGTGTCGCCCTTTTCACACTTGATTTTTTGAAGCTTGTCTTTTAGCACCAACTTCCTCTGATCGCTACTATTCTAGTATAGATCTTTCAATGTTTTCCACATTGAAAATGGTATCTCCTTCCCATGGAGGCTCAACACAATGTGGTCTCGAACTCACTCCAGGAGGATTCTCCTTCTTCTAGCCACACATTTCTTCCATTCCGCCAATTCTGTAGCATTAGCCACTACAGGCTTGGGGACTTCTTGATCAATGAAGTTCTTTAGACCGTTATCCTCTAATATTGCTTCCATGCAATCCTTCCAGGCTATATAATTCGAGCTTCCATCAAGGGCATACTCGAGTCTTAGACCTTTGAATGTCATCAGTGGAACTGAGATGTGATAAGAACTCGATTTCTATATTTAGGAACCTCAAACTTTGAACTTCTCCCTTCTTGTATATTGTTCTCTCCTTTGATCACCTTTGTTTTGATACCATGTATAAATTTCACCATATATCACCTAATAATGCAATATACTAAAGCAAAATACAAGATCTACTTCCACAACAAATTTACAGAAGCTTAATCAAATATGAGCAAGATCAAAAGAACACATATAACTGAGAATGAGAAAGCAATCACACATGAACACAGAAGAATACTCTGTGGAAAGCCTCGGCCTAAAACCCCAATCTCTGTATTATCATACAAGTGGAAATATGTTCAAATTACAAAAAGAATCAGCTCACAAGCTATCTTGCTCTCTCTACGATCCCTCTGCTACTCATAGACAGTCAAATACTTCTCATAAACCTTCTCCTCTACCCTCCAAGCCTCCTATTTCCTTGCGCAGTTTTCCTTGGGGTCCAGTGCTACCACCTGTGTGAATTGGCCTCTTCACACACTCACTAACCTCTGATCTAACTACAAAATCCTGAAGGAGATAATTCCTTCTGCATGGATGAGTTTCCTATATAGGAAAAATCCTCCAACTGATAGTACATTGTCCCTTCCTCTAATCTCAACTGGGTCTCTGACTAAACTGACATGCATGAGTTATTTATGAGAGAATATTCAGTTATATGAAGTGCAAAAGTTACATGCATGCATGCATTAACTAACTGAACTCACAGTTAATTCAACAAACTGTTTGAACTAATCTAATTGGACTTGACTCAGTTAACTGAGCCAACTAATTACAACTCATCATTATCCCTTTAACTGATGGATAAATTCCTCAATCAATGGAGAGATTGTTGCATGTCCCCACATAGACTTCATGTTTGATTTTCTACAATTAATTAACTCAAGATGAATTAATTAATTATTTTACAAACAACTGCTAAGATCAAATTCGAATTTTAATTCTCTATTTTAGTTCAGGGACTAACTAAAATAGAAGGTATCTCGAAATACTATTTATAGAAATGTTATTTTTCGCACTTCCATTTTTCATTCCTTGTTGCTATTTCCAACGCTGGTGCCCAAGCTACTATTTATAGCAATGATATTTTTAGCATTTCTTGTTTCCATTTTCAAGAGGGATTGGCAAGTGATGTATCGGTTTGAATTGCAGATTGGCAAGGTTGTTTGGATTTCACAGTGATAGAGATGAATGACTTTGACATGATACTGGGGCAAGATTTTTTGAAAAACAACAAGGCAATTGTTGTCTTGTTTTGCAATGAGATTATGTTGATCGGAGACACACGGACATGGAATTTGCCTACTCATTAGCAGAGAAGGGAAGTGAAAGTGTAGCATGTGTCTGCACTAAGTATGAGTAGGGTGATGCAAGATTTGGATGTTGAGACATATGTGATAGACGTCAGGGAGGTTGAGGATGATGATGGAGTGGGGATGCCCATTCTAACCGAGATTTCTGATGGATTGGAAAAATATGGAGATTTGATACCCAATGAGTTGCTGAAAATACTACCACTTAGATGTGCAGTGGACCATCACATTGAGCTAGAACCGGGGAAACAACCACCAACAAAAGCTCCTTATAGTTCATCAGGGCCACAGTTGGAGGTGTTGAAGTGATAGTTGAAGGATTTCGCTGATGTAGGCTTCATATGACCTTCAAGTTCCACATATGGTGCTCCAATGTTGTTTTAGAAGAAAAAAGGACATGAATGAGTTATGGATGCGTTGTGATTATTGTGCACAAAAAAAGAAAAAAATAAAGAACAAATATCCTTTTCCACTTGCTGCAGATTTCTTTGATAAGTTTTTGAAATCCCAAGTGTTGTCGAAACTTGATTTGAGGCATGGGTATTATCAGGTGTGGATAATAGAAGGTGATAAGAAGAAGATCATGATAGTGATGAGGTATGGGATTTTTGAGTTCCTTGTCATGCCATTCAGGTTTTGCAACACTCCACCTACGTTTTGCACATTAATGAACAATGTTTTTCATCCATACTTGGATTCGTTCATAGTGGTATACTTGAACTTCATCATGGTATTCAGTGATAACATGGAGGATCACAAAAATCACTTGGCTTCAGTATTTGAGGCACTAAGGAAGAATTGATTGTTCTTGAAAAAGTTGAAGTGTATGTTCGCTCAGAATTAGATTATTTTCCTTGCACACATAGTGGGTCAAGGTCACATACCATTGGAGCTGAGAAGGGTGTATGCGATTTAGGATTAGGTTGAACTGAAGAATGTCCATGATATGAGAGTCTTCTTGGGGATGTCAAACTACCAGTGGAAGTTTTTAGAGGGTTATTCCAAGGTGACTATGTTACATACATAAGTTTTGAAGAAGGATAAACAATGGAATTGGATGGATAGATGTTTTGTAACATTTGACAAGTTGAAGAGGAGGATTTTGTAAAATACTGATACTGAAGCTACCTGACTTTGAGAGACCATTTGAGGTTGCAAAGGGATTATTCTAATTTTGTGATTGGGGGAGTACTCATGAAAGATGTACATCGGGTGGCATATGAGAGTCAGAAGTTGTAGGATTGAGGGCGACGGTATCTGGTTCATGAGAAGGACATGTCTCTGATCATCCATTGTTTACAGGTATGACAACATTACTTGATTGGGAAGCCATTTGTTGTCAAGACTGAAAATATTGTAGCGAGTTATTTTGCATCCCAACTGAAGTCGTCAGTGAAGCAGGCTCATTGGTAGAGTGCAACATGACTATTGAGTACAAGTCGTGTAGACTCAATGCAGTTGCATATGCCCTTCATAGGAAGGGTTAGCCACACTTGATGAGGGATATGACTGTGCTAAACGAAGTAGGAGTCTATTTCAGATGACCAATGAGATGCAAAGTAGGCTACGTGCTAGTGTAGAGACATATATTCAGGCGAAGAGCATTTTGAAGCAGGTAAAGGATGGGAAGACTAGGAAGTTTTTCCTACAGGATGGACTCTTTCTCTATGGGAACTGACTCTATTTTTTGAATCCATCTAGGCTTAGGAGGCACCTATTGGAGTGCTACGATTTTCCAACAGATGGCTTCCCAGGGCATCGCCATTCTTTGGCATTATTGGAAAGAGGGTACTTTGGGAGAAGATGAAGGAGGATGTGGAGGAGTATGTGTATACGTGCATCATTTGTTAGCATGAAAAATCGGATTACCAAAGATAGGGAGGATTATTGCAACCTTTGTCGATTCCGGAGAGACCTTGGATGAGTGTTTCGATAGAATACATCACTCAGTTACTAGTGGTGCAAGGGCATAATGGGATTATGGTTGTTGTGGATCATTTTTCCATGTATGTCATCTTCATTCTGATGAAGATACCTTGTGGCACCTAGAAGGCTGTTGAGCTACTCTTCAAGCACATTGTGAAGTAATGGGGAGTACCTTTGAGTATGTGTTTTACAAGAATATTTTGGACCACTTTGTTCAAGTTGGTTGGGATAGATTTGTTGCAAAGTTTGAGTTACCATCTGTAAACAAATGGGCAGACTGAATGGATCAATGCACTGATGGAGGACTACTTGAGACATTATGTGAAGGATGATCAGAAAAATTGGTCTGAACTCTTGGATGTGGCTCAGTTTAGCTACAACTTGCAGAAGAGTTTTGCAACTAGGTATAGTCCATTTGAGTTGGTTAATGGACAAATGCCAGTTTCTCCACACACCGCGTTACGGAGAGGAATTTTTAGGAGTCCACATGTGAAGAGATTCTTGAAAACATGGGAGGAGAATTTTGAGTTAGCACGGGTGCACTTGCATGATGCAATGGGGATAATGAAGAAATGGGTAGATAATGATATGAGGGACACACACTTCGATGTTGGAGACATGGTTTTTCTGAGGATCACTGGAGATTAGTTTTAGCCACCAAAAGGGATTGCGAGATCTTTGACGAGGAAGTATGAAGGACCATTTTGGGTGAAGAAGCGAGTTGGGGAAGTTTCTTATGAGTTGAAGCCATTGAACCACATAAGTTCAAAACATATTGTGTCCCATATGAGTCAACTCAAGATATGTATACTTGATGCACATCATGTTGAGAGGACATCACCACCGAGGGGACCAACCATGATTGTGGACATACCAAACTTAGTTTTGGATAAGATCTCGGATTTCAAAACTACAAGAGTTGGGAACACCGCAAGAGAGAGTTCTTCATTTAATGGAAGGACACACTAGAGGAGAGTGGTTGGGATATGGAGGATTCACTGTGGATATGGAAGAAGGAGATTGTTGAGATCAATGAAGAGTTGGCACGGTTGATTGGATTATCGAGGATGGCCATGACTCATGGTGGGGGAGGATGCTAGGACCCCAAGTCGACATCATCACCCTTGGGAGAGTCGGGTGCACATGAGTCATAGAGGCGAGTCATGGGTAAGGGCACACCCAAGTGTGCGATGGGCATGTAGACGTAGTGGCAGGCATCCGCCTGACTAGGGTTTGATTAAAGGCATGCAAATGGAGAGTGTGCCCTACTCGATTTCAGTTAAAGGTGATACGTTGGGAAAAGTTTGGTTATTGGAAACACAACATTTGGTTAAACGTGTTAGGTGGAACTCACAACCAAGGGCGCACATTTGGGTACCATGCCCACACCTAGGAGTGGGTCAACCGAGTAAATGCGATGGGGGATTGGTGGGGCGAGACATGCAACACATAGCACATGAGCAAGGTGGCATTGTGACGAGCCGACACACGATGTGGCAAAGGAACGTGTTAAATGTTACAAGCAAGTCAACTTAGGTGGGTCGATGCCCCAAGTGACATGACCCTTTGTATTACACTCAGCGGGAAAGAATATACATATGGTAAGTTGCATGGGTGGATAGCACAACACACAACCACAAACATAAATAGAACTCGATGAACTTGGCAGGTTGCAGTGCAAGAGGTTGAGTTATGAGTTAAAGAGTGTAGCGACCAAGAGGTAACCAACGATGTCGAGGACAAGTTTCGGGTAGCACGCAGGTAGCGTGTAGAGTGAGTATGCACCCACTCAATGGGAAAGGAAATACAATTTTCAGGGTATGTCGGTGGGCCCTGACAAGGCAGAATGCACTGCGACTGGGAAAACTGTGAATGGATTGTTGTAATTCGAGTAGAGTGTCGCGCCTGGGCATGGGTGGCTTCCCCACTATAAAATTATTGTAAAATTGCATAAATGATAATAAAAGTTTAAATTATTGAATATTGTTGTTTGGTCTCTTTGTTGGTGTTATGTATTGGATTATGTTATGTTTTCTGCACATAACTAATAAACAAGAAAAGAAGAAGAATAATGGTAGGTGTAGTCCGAGAGATGGAAAAAAATTCTAAGTATGGAAGTCTAGTTGGTGCCGCATGATGCCCTGAACGGTGTGACCGACTTGGGGACATGACATAGTGTGTCCTTAGTGTCCTCAATATTGCAACAACTCCTTAGTGTCCTTGATTCTCCTCATAGTTTATACACCATCACAATAGTTCCTATAGTGATAGTGCCTATCAATAGTGTGCTTGAGATGAAATCCAAACACCATAATACAACAGAGTAGATGAAATTCCTTATAAATACATCTACAATAATTATTTTATGGGGTTTTTCAATTCAAAACTAGAACAGGTTAGACTTATGGCCCCTCTTAGTCTTGGAGATGGAATTGTTAAATAATTGTTAACTATTTTTGTTTGATAGTGTGAACTCTACTCATTTCTCAAAATTATAGTTTAAACTTTGTTCTATAGCTTATGAATTTCACAGAAATGCTTCTTCATCATGAAATACTAGATCCAATTTATTATAAGTATTCATAAGATTAACCATGATCAAGAATAGTCCATGAAAATAGCTTAATTGGTGATCATCATGTTATGAAGTATTGTGTAAATTATGAAATTCAAAATTAAATCCTTATAAGTTAAAACAAAAAATCCATAACATATAATAATAAAAAATTTAGAGATTAGAAATTTGTTAAAAATTTGATATTTATTTCTATTTTATGAAGATTTCATCATAGGAGAAGGACATACTACATTCAAAACTATAATGGTTGATACACCAACATCATCTCCACATAATATTGTTTAGCCATTAGTCATTCTAATTTTGTATTGGGAGATTAAACAAATTTTAAAATTAAACATAATGGTGTGGAGGCCAATCAGTTAGGTTAATGTCCTCGATTCTATAATAATTGTTTTGTATACTCGATTATTCTCATCATTTATAAACTTACTTAATAGTTTCTATAGTAATAGTTTTCATAAAGAGTGTGTTTGGGTTGAAATCCAAATAACATAGAATGATTAAGGGAGAGGGAATTCTTTACACGTGTGATTATAGTAATAATTTTGTGGGTTTTTTTCCAGTGCAAACCTCGGAAAAGTTATCCTTACAACTCCTTCCAGCCTTGGAGATTCCATTAGTAGAGATTTCATAACTATTTTCTTAGAAAGTGTGCATTCTATTCATTCCTTAAAGTGGTTCTTTGAAATTTGTTATATAATCAATATTATTTATCCAAGGATGGACCAATTAATTAAATAATTTTTTTTAAGTTAATAATTCAAGATTTTTTTAAGTTAATAATTTGGATTAATGTTACTTGGTTAAAATTGGTATTTTTTTGGTTTTAGAATATCATTATTTTTATGAACTTACCGGATTCAAAATTGTGCTAAGTGATGCAAATCCATCATTTCAAGTTCAAATAACATTGTTTTAGCCCTAAGTCATTTTGATTTTGTGATTGAAGATGAAGTTAGACCTCATAGTGTGGTTCGAATCAAATAATAATATTTTACCAAACAAATATTCTAACTGTGTAGTTAAACTTTGTGGTTAAAGACTAAACAATATTTTGGAATTACACCATTCCCCATCAAATAATATTATTTTACCAAACAAATATTCTAACTTTGTAGTTAAAGACTAAACAATTTTTTGGAATTACACCCCATGGTGTAGAAGCCATTGGTGTGGAATTATGTAACTTAGTATAATTACATGTTTATTCTTGTAACTCTATAAGAAACCCATCAATGTTGCTGGCTTTCTTTATAACCTAAAGGAATCACAAGATCTTGAGTTAAGTCACATACTTTTATTCTTATATAATTGCTATTTGCTAGAGCGTTGGTTATGTGAATAATTTGATAGTATGTTATGAATAATATGGTTGAAAGGTTGTTTCATGAATAATTTAGTAGAACATTATAATTTATTTTTGTCATAATTGTTGTAACTAAAATAATAGGATTTCAAATTTATATTTTATTTTTTATATATTTATATATATTTTAAGATGGAAAAAGAAAATTTTGTCATCATTATTATTATTATTTATTTTAATATTTTAAAATGTAATTAATAGTATTATAATTATAATTTATTTATAAATTTGTTATTATGTGATAGTTAATAACAATCAAATTATTATATAGAAGAATTATGATTGTGAATTTCAAATCACAAATGTTGAATGATAAAAGAATTATTAATAACAAATATTTTATAAAGAATTGAAAATAAATAAGTATTCCATTTTTTACTAATTAGACTATCAACAAATTATATAATATATTTATAATTAAAATTAGGTAAAATATGAAAACAGAATCATGGATTTAGAGAAGCAATGAACTTATTATTGAAAAATATATTCATTAATGTATAGAAAGATGACAAGCCTATGCCAACATCTTTAATTCCTAATAATAAGATAAAAAAAAATTAATTAAAAAAAATATTAGTATGCAAACATTCAATAGAAAAAACAAACTTTAATATACATACATATTAAAAATATATATAAAATAAAACAATTACATTAATTTTCAACAATAAATCCATTATGTTTTAAAGCAACAAATAAGTTAAAATTACTTCCGAAACAATGATAATTATATGCAAATATTGCTACAACATTTTATATCAAATGCATCCATCATTATACTTCATGTGGTGCTCTTTTTTTCCGTTGTCACATTTAAAGAACCCAATGCACATTTGTTTATTTGCATAATGGGTGACTCTCTTCTTTGTCACATTTAAAGAACTAAATGCACATATGTTTATTCAAATAATGATCAATGCTTACAACATTACTCTGCACAACTTTATTCTTTGCATCTATTACTCCGCATGGTTTTCTTCTTTGTATTTGTTATTCACATTTATTTGTTTGCATTATATTATATAGTTCTTGATGTATATTCATTTGTTTAAATTCTATTTTTTTTTTTATCTTCAACATATTTATTTTCAAAATTGTATTTTTTTGTTTTTAGTATATTTTATTTTAAATTTAAAACTT
>APFE031134325.1:0-70697 GCA_000404065.3 Pinus taeda
TATATATATATATATATATATATATATATATAGAGAGAGAGAGAGAGAGAGAGAGAGAGAGATAATTAATATTATTATTTCTAATTTATTAAAATTCTAATAACATTCGGAGATAGGGAAGGGCAGATCTGATGAGCGCTAGGGTTTCACAGGCAAGGGTTCTGTCAAAGGAATGGAAGGTCATTTGTAAGGTGACCATGCATGAGAGAAACTTATGTAAATTTTCTTTCTTTTACATTAATAAATTTCCTGAAGTGGCCATGTTGGCTCAGGCCATGGATTGCTTCCCTCTTTGAGGGTTTTAACCACGTCAAGAACATTGATGTATTGATTTGTGATCTGTTTTGTGTAGAAAAGTTTATTGAAAGTATGCAATATTGGTACTCCTTAGATGGGGAATTAAATTATGCATCCAATGAGTGATCCCACTCAAAATTTGAGTAAAACCATAGGGAGATAAGTTGAAAATATGAGTTGAAAAAATAGTTTTTTCTATTTTTCCCTCTAAAATTTGATGATGTAATTTAATCTTATTTTATTATTTCCACTATTATTTTATAATATTTCATAGGAGCCCAATTTTCGACCTTAAAATTTCTCTAATATATGTTGACAAGTTAACAATGAAATTAGAGCCAACATAAACATTCAAATGAGCTTAGAAGGACATTTACTATGAGTTATATACCATCCAGTATGCCATATCAATTTACATAATGTCATCAAAATGTCACACTTAAATTATTTTTGACAACACTATATATAGATATATATATATAATATATATATATAAAAATTTAATTTGAAATTTATAAAGTGTTCAGAGGAATCAAATTCCTCAAAACATAATTATTTTCTTTACTATAAAATTAGAGGAAAAGTTTGCAACTCAAAAGAATTGGATTCCCTTGAGATTTCAGTAAAAGCAAGGAATTTAAATGAAATCTATATCGATTCCCAATAATATAGTTATATTTAAATAAACTTTACATTTGTGTGTGCTGTGTGTGTGTGGTGTGTCTTATAATAAATATAATATATTATTATTTCTAATTTTATTAAAATTCTAATAACATTGGGAGATAGGGGAGGGCGGGTCTGATGAGCGCTAGGGTTTCGCAGGTGAGGGTTCTGTCAAAGGAAGCTGGTTTATTATAATTCCTTCTTCCTTTATTCTTTCTTCGTGTCTACCTTCTAGGATATCCATCTGCTGCAGCTCTTCCATTATTTGCTCTAGGCGCTTTTTCTCTTCCAATATATTTCCAAATTCTTCTTTATTCCGCTTTTTATTTTGTCTTTCAGCTCCTTTAATTTGAGTTGGAAGGTGTGCATTTTATTTTTTCCTTTTTGTTCACTCTTTCTCCACCATTCTTCAAGTTTCTGTAACAGCCCCTCATTTCTTAACCAAAATGATTCAAATCTAAAAGGTTTGTTGTTTGGTCTTTGCTTGAGATCTATTTCCATTTTAATCGACCAATGATCCGACCCTGCAACCGGAAGAATTGTGGCTTCTATGAAAACATCTTTCATCATTATTTGTTCTGAAATTAAGAACCTATCAATTCATGAAGCAATTTGATTAACTCCCCCTCTTCGGTTGTTCCAAGTATGGTTTCCATTTATAGTTTGAATATCGATCAGTCTCTACTCCCTAATCAGATCTCCAAGATGTTCCATTGCTTTATCCATTCTCCTTAGCCCTCCTCTTTTTTCCGCTGATCTTTTAATCAGATTGAAATCCCCTCCTACGATCCACTGCCTTCCAGGGATTAGACTCCTCAATGCTTTTAGGTTTTGCATAAAGTTTTCCTTTTCTCCTTGGGTATGGGGTCCGTAAACCCCTGTTATAATAACCTCCTCCGTTGTTCCTATTATCTTTGCAGTCCCTGTTAGAATTTTTGGAAAACTTATCCAATTGCTTAATTGTATTTCTTCAGGGTTCCAAATTATTACCAGACCCCCCGCACTCCCAATCGCATCTTGTCCCATCATCTCATATCTATTCTTGTTTCTATTCAAAATGTCTCTCATTTTCTCAGTACTTATTTTTGTTTCTTGTACTATCATTATGTTGGGTTTATCTTTTTTCAGTCTGTCATTTAAATACCTCTGTTTGCCTCTATTGTTGAGGCCTCTTATGTTCCAGCTTGTGATGATCATCGCAAAAATTTCGGAGGGGATTGAAATACCTCTGAGAGAGGTATAACTCTTCCTGAGTTTACTAACATCTCTCCGACTTCTTGAATTGTTTCACTCATTGTTCTTCTACCTCTTTTTTTGCCTCCCTTGCCAATACTGCTCATTCCTAGATTTAGTGTTTCCTGCATCTCCATTTTCCCATCTCTTCGATCTTCCGTTATTCCTTTTTTCTCTTTTTATCTTTGAAAGGATTCTTTATACATCTGTCTCTAATCCTCTGGAATAAATCTTTCATCAAGCCTCTTCCATTCCTGCAAGAGCTTCTTCATTACTTGTTCTTCTTCCTCTCCTTTTGTTTTCTGTGGGTCTATTTCCATTCCTCATTGATCCTCCTGGTTTACTATTGGACTCTCTGTCCTCTCTCAACCTTTATATGTTTGATCTGTCTTTTTATCTGTGTTTTCTGTTATGACTTCCATTCCTTTTATTTCCTCATCTTCGTTCTCCTCTGTTTCTACTTCTTCATCTTGCAGTATTTGGAACTTGTTTTGGGATTCTATAATATGGATTCCTTTTTGTTTGTCCGTCTGTGTCTTGCTGTTCCCTCTTTTCTTCTTCCTCTGCACTGCTCTGAAGTCCTCATCCTCCTTTCCTGATTTCTTTGCCACATTTCTCCTCTCATTTTCTGCTTCCTTTTCCTTTTCTGCTAATGTGATAGGCCATTCTCGGTATAGATGACCATACTCATGGCATCTTCTGCAGCGAAAGGGAATGTGTTCATAATCAATTGGTTGATGCCAGATCTCATCGTGATATTCCAACTCTATTGTGTGTGGAAGTGGCTCTGTTATGTTCATGTAAGCGCATATTCTTGCGTATGTTGTATACCTTCCCCTCTTTGTCGATTCTGCCACTTTCATAAACGATCCTATTGCGTTACCTATACCCTCAAGGTTCTTTGGGTCCCAGAATTCTGTTGGTAGGCCAAAGAGTCTGATCCATACCGGGGCTTCTAACATTTTTTCCTTATCTGGGTTGTAACAGTCTACCCACTGTCTCATAAATAATCCAGCATTGTTCATGAGGTAGGGGCCTTCCTCAAAGATCCTTTCCCTCTCTTCTAGGTTGGAAAATATAATTGTAAAAAATCCCTTCACCCCTAGCTTTATTTCCACATGCCCTTTTGGTTTCCATCTTTGCTGAATCCATCTGAGAAGGTCTTTCTCTGCTGGCCAATATCCTACAAACTTACATATCAAAGCATAATCCTTCACGTGGCTTCTATATTTCTCTAATCTATTATGCGGTATTACAAACCTGGGTTTGTTCATTGCCCTCGGTGGACATTTACTTGTTGCTCCTGTTCTCCTTTGCGCTCCCGCTACTGAGGTCTCGCCTTCATTTGATCTGTCTCCATCCTTCTGCCGTTCCTTCCTCGCTTCCCCTGTTATCACTTCTTTGAAGGAGGGGATCTCTCCCCTCCCCTGCTCCGTTTCCATTTCGTTCCCTCAGATCCTGCGCTTCTGCTTATCCCCCAGTCTTTAGGTTTTCGTCCTTTTCTTGCTCTAGTTCCTATGCTTCTGAATCTCCCACCCGAGATCTGTCTGGTTACGCTGCTTCCACAATCAACAGCCCTTCCTTTGAAAATGAAGAAGGGAAAAGGAATGCTAATAAAAATAGATCTGTCAAAAGCCTATGATAGGTTAAACTAGAGATACCTAGAAGTCATCCTTCAAGCCTTTGGATTCTGCGATAGATAGGTGAAGTGGGTCTTAAGCATGGTTTCCACACCAAATTTCTCCATCCTGCTAAATGGAGCCCCATCTACTACTTTTAATGCTTTAAGAGGACTTCAACAAGGGGATCCCCTATCCCCGTTTCTCTTCATAATAGCAGCAGAAGGATTAGGTAGATATTTCAAAAAAGAATTAAGAGAAAGGAAAATCCAGGGTCTGAGATTATGGGGAAATCATACTACTATCACCCACCAACAGTTCGTGGACGACATAATGATATACTGCAAAGTATCCTTGAATGAGCTGAGAAGGATAAAGTGAATTCTAGAGGTGTTTATGAAAGGTTCAGGTATGGAGGTAAATAATGAAAAATCAAGAACATTCCTTTTTAATACAGTGGAACCCATCAAAAATCATTTAACCAAGACCTTGGGCTACAGAAAAGGGGAACTCCCAACTATGTATTTAGGAACTATGCTAGACTCATCATCCCTTAAAATAGGAAACTGGAAGTCTATCTTGGAAAAGATCATGAAAAGACTGGAAAATTGGTCTTTCTGTACTCTGAATCTTGCTGCAAGGGTCGTTTTTCTTAAATCAACCATCCAAGCGATCCCGATATATCCTTTATCAGTAATGGCAGCACCAAAAGGGATATGTAACAAGCTGATAGAGATATACAAAAAATTCCTATGGGGAGGACCTAAGCAACAAAAGAAATGGGCACTATGCTCATGGGATAGCCTAACCAAACCTAAAGAAAAAGGTGGACTAGGTCTAAGGGACCCATCGGTCCTAAATCAAGTTCTAGCAGCCAAATTAAGATGGAGATGGATGCAAGGAGGGAAGGACCTATGGAAAGAAATATGGACAACAAAATATAATATGCCATCAACTCCTGAAGAAATATTAAGGAAACAAGAAACACCACGAGGATCAGATATATGGAACCTGACTAATCAAAGTAGAGAATTAGTTGATGGACATATATTTTGGGAAATCAGAGGGGGTCAGGATGCGAGATCTTGGGAGGAAGCGTGGCAACAAAGGGAGAAAATGTTGAATCTACAAGGAATGCAGGACATCTACAGAGCAGGTATGGACAGAGAACTCATTAGGGTCAAAGATTATTGGATAGAAGGAAGAGGAAATGAAGAATGGAGGGAATGGAAACCAATGGACGAATGGAACAGGAATGCAACAGAGGAACAAAAAACAATGTTCAGTAAGAAATTAGACTCTAGGAAAATAAAAAATAGTGGAGGCAATGATATTCTATGATGGGGCAAAGAAACCAAAGGAACTTTCACTATTATGGAAGCATATAATGTAGAAATCCAGCAAGAGCAGGGGGAAGATGAGCAGAAATGGAGGAAGCTGTGGAAAAATAAATGGTGGCCGAAGATAAAGATGTTCGTATGGCTGGTAGGGAGAAAACACATTCTAGCTTGGGACCGAATCCAAAAAGGAGGATTCTCAGGCCCATCAAGATGTTGCCTCTATTACCAAGACGTAGAAGACCAGGAACACCTTCTCAATGGATGCAGAATGGCCCAGTTCCAATGGGATAAGATTAAAGATTTATTTTTGACATTTGAATGAAATCCACACGATATAATACAAACTCTATGTAACTGGGGAGAAGGAAATTTTAAAAGCTCGGTGGTAAGAAGAGCCTAGAACATGGTGGTAGGTTTCAATGTGTGGAATATTTGGGAAGAGAGAAATGGACGAATCTTCTAGGGGAAAATATCAAATCCGGAAGAAGTCTCGCAAAGGACCCTAAGACAAATCAGAGAATCAATCCTCAGAGAAATTTGGACAGAGGAAGATTGGAAGACCTCTGAGGAAGAAGCAGAAATCCTAAAAGGGTTGAACCTGGAACAAGGGATGGTCTTTCAACAAAAAAAAAAGCAACACCAACCTATTGCTGGCCAAAGTCTTGCTGTCTTTCGTAAGCCTCAGGAAGGGTTTACGAAGCTTAACTTTGATGGAGCGGCTAAGGGGAATCCACGTCCAGCAAGATATGGAGGAATATTTGGAAATAGACAAGGAGAGGTAGAATGGATCTATGCAGAACATGGAGGAATAATGAGTAATAACGAAGCAGGATTTATGGCAGCTTACTAGGGCCTCAAAATTGCTACAAGGAATGGATATAGAAAGATAGAGATCGAAGGTGATTCATCCCTGGTCATAACCACCATTAGAAAATTAATACAAGGGAAACAATGGGAGCAAGTTGTCAAAAGCTGGAGAACAGGGAGTATAGTCCAATAAATTGAAGAAACATTGAGAGGTATTGAATACAAAATCACCTCGCATGTCAAGCGAGAAGGAAATAAGCCTGCAGATTGCTTGGCCAATTGGGGAAGTAAGGAATTATTGGGGAAAGTGGATGACAGTTGGACAAATCAATCAGCGATGACAATATGGGACAGCTTAAAACAACTCATAGCCAATGATAACCATGAAACAACATAATGGTAATAAAAAATCTGTGAAGAACTGGAGCGGGAAGATAAGGCAGGTTTATTCGGCAGCGAAGACAGGACAGAAGGATGGCGACCTCACCTCCCTGTCATTAGCATTTAATGATATCTCAGAGCAGTAGGTACGCAGTCCAAAACAAAACTCAGAGAATAGCGAAGAGAGCATCATTCAAGTCGCAAGGACGAAAGGAAGTGGAGGGAAAACTCATCATAAATGAAAAGGTGGCGAGAATTCTATAAGGCGGAGCAAGAGAAGGATGGAAGACAACAAGAAGTTGAAGAAGGTGGTGAGGAAAGGTGAGACCTGGCATAGGAACCAAAATCAACGCCTCAAACGAACCAAAATGGCTGCGAGCAGGGATAAAGGAGTACAGGCAGAGTGGGAGGCATTCAGAGACAGGCAATTTGAACGGAGCAGAGTAAAAATTGAAATTGAAAGCTCAGACGAAATGGAGAATAACCAGGACGAGGGTTATCAGAGTAAGACTTTTGAAATAGGTCAGAGCAGCAAAGGTACTAAGCCAGGTAGAAAGGATGGAAGAAGGAAAGCTCACGAACAAAGAGGCAGAGGTAGACCCCGACAAGCTAACATCAGCGAGGAAGGGAATCAGCCTCAGGGAATGCGAAAAAGGGGGAAGAAATCTATCCGCAGGGCGGTGCATGAAGCAGAACAGGCGTACAATCTCGAGACAAATGAGGACATACAAAAAATCGTTGATGTTATGGAAGACAGAGCCTTGGAGGAACCGTCTGACCCGGAGATGGAAGAATGGACAACCCAGCTGCCTGACCCAGGCACCACCAGAGGCAGATTAACCCTTTACCGCCGAGTTCTTCACACGTACTGGGTTCTGAAGCATCTCTTAGCCAAGGCCATGGAGCAAGTAGTGGCAAAGATGGTGGAAATGGCTCTGGAAGCGTTGACAGTGAAGAAGGAGGTGGCAAACCTTGAAGGGATGTTGGGTCAACAAAACGAACAAATTAAGGAGATTCAGGAGATGCTGAAGGAGTTGGTGAAGACCAAAGACAACAATGAAACCAAAAGGGTAAGCGCGGGGAATTAAGAGGCTTGTTAACCGTCTTTTTTGAATCTAGTTGCTAATGCTCTATTTTTTGGAAATTAGTTTGCATGTCACAACAGTAGTAGTAAAGATAGGTATTTTAGAAGATCTTTGAAAGAACAGTTTTTGGAAACATTTGGAGTAAAAAGGTTTAATGTCCTGCAAGTTTTTAATGACAGTATGTAGAACGAAAAACAATAGTGAAAGTTTGATGAAGAGGAACCAACAGATCCGGTTCCCCATTTTGGTGGATTGAGGTTTCTAAGTTTGTATTTTCAAATTTGATATAGATAATAAAAATGCAGTAGTTTACAAAAAAAAAAAAAAAAACTAAATAACATGATGGTTACATACATATATGAGCTTCAAATTTTGCTTTGACATGTTTTATAGTTAATTTTTAATGTTAATATAATATATATATATATATATAGTTTATTGCAAGTATTTATTTTGTAAATAAAGGAAACTTTACATTAATATAAAAACATATAATATTCATATCTTTTCCTATTGTGGTATGCTAGAGTAGTAGCAAAGGTATAGTTTCTTACGACTGAAATTTATAGCATACCCTTGACTATTATGAAATACATATCTATAGTAGTTGTCCATGGAGGCCTAGCGATAACAAAAAGACAAAATAACAAGAGGTTTTTGAGAAGAACCTTCGACAACTATATAGTAGTAGATGTTAAATGAGAGCAACCAATTGACGAAAAAAGCTGTGAAGTATAAACCTGAAGTAGAGATGTTAATGGGGGCAGATGGGTCTCTCAAAGGAGCTAGATCATGACATTTAGTGAGCAAGTGTTTAATATGAGCTAGATGATGAGCAAGTTGGTGGTTTTCAGTGCGAATGATATTGAATCACATATCTATTTAAGTGTTGTTCTTTTACTTATCCATTAAATCCTCACCAAGTAGAGTCTTGGTATGACAATAGAGTTTTACTATGCCTAAATAATGGTTTTTTCACCCCCCTAGTGTTACTAGGATCTGGGATCCAGTCTTCCATTTTCCCAACAATTCCATCATTAGTAAATTTGTTTCTTTCATTATTGGTTACTTGGAAAGCAATATCGATTTCTTGTTGAATGGGTCCAAGTTTTTCCTCTTGGAATTGATGAGTGATAGTATTGGAGAAGTTTCCATTGAAGGCAAAGGGTGTTGAAGATATGCTTGTTGAACAGGTTATTGATGTATGGTGTAGAGGTTGTTGTTGATATGCTACAACAAGGAGGTCAAAAATCTATTATTATTGTTGGAAGTGTGAATATTTCCTAGCCAAGGCTAGGTGATGGTATGGGTTTCCTTTGTACAAATGCACAATAGATAATACATTGTGCAATAAATTTTTTTCTAGGAAGTGACTAGCTCCATTCCATTCGATTGGATGCGAAATTTTGGTTGATTTTCTTCACGAGCTTTCTTGAAGGTTGGATTTAGCTATTGCTTACATTCAGAGAAGGGAATTCACAGAGTGGTGGATGAAAGGAGTAGGTTACAATAGGGAATGTGTGGTAGATAGTTGATACATTGTTGACCATAATCTTGTCAGGATTGAATGCGGAGGACTTCCAGGGATTTAAGCCACACGTTGATCACCTATTTTCATAAATTCAATTTGATAAGGTCTCTGTTGAAATAGACAATGTTTCTCATATCAAAGCCAGTCCCACTATTCTTGGTGTTTGGACCCAAGCAGCAAATGGATTTTGAGATCTTTAATTTAAATAAGGATAGACAACTTCTTTTAAGGAGTGTGTACATCAATTTATTCTTTTTTCTTTCTGGATGTTGGTTTGAAGTTTTATTTAGGTGTTTGAGAAATTGAAAAGTGACTTGGGTTGGTCTCATTTAATGCTTTTCATCAAATGACTAATAAGAGAGAGGAGATGTTTTCATAATGTAAAAATAAATACAAAGGATGTTACCCTGGATATACAAAGTTCACATTACATTCACAATATTGGAGATAAAATATTGCATTTTGTACCTATGGAGTTATGAATTGTAATTCACCCAATGTTTCAAGGTTATGTCACTTGGTTTTTATTGTAACAGGGGCCTCACAAATTTATATATATGTTTAAAAGAACATGAACATGGATATTAATTATTTGCAAAAGAAAATAATTTTTGAACATGGCATGGTTTCCATTTTGATGGAGAAAGTATAATTGGTTCTTTGTGATAAAGAAGCACACACCTTTGATGGTGAATTTGTTCTTTGATAGTGCATTAGAACCTCAGTAATTTTGATAGATTTTTTAATTACATCATGAATAGAGGCTTTTAAACAGAGTACTAACAAATAGTTGAAGAAAGGAATCTAAGTTCCGTGACTTGAAGAGGCATTCAAAATGAGTGAAGTGTTTGCAACATTAGTGATGGAACAACAAATGTTGTTTCATAGCATTTCCTGTTATATGGGTCACATTTGTTGCACGTAGAAGACTTGATAATTATTGTGGAACATGAAATGTTACTTCAGTCATAGGATATGTAAGTTTGTATTTAGTAGATCATTGATATGAGAATTGAACTCCCTTAGTTCCAACTACAGTAAGAATTTTTGTTGAGAAGAACATATATTTTTCTAGCAATGTCTACTTATGAGACCCCCTTTCCATTAATGTCAAATGGAGAGGTAAGTAGAGGTTAGGAGTACTAAGGAGAAATTTTTCTCAGGACAAAAGGGTGAGGACCAATGTGTTTCCATCAATTCTAATGGGGAAGATTGTTGTTGAAGTTGTCATTGATGGTAAAGGGTGTTGAAGGTATGCTTGTTGAAGAGGTTGTTGATGTATGTTGCAAAGTCTAGAGTTGAAGAAATGATTGAAGAAGTTTTGATGTAAATGGTTGCAATGTTCCCGTGTCCACTAAAAGTTTTTTCTCACAAAGTATAATTCTTGTTCGCTTAGTTCAGTTCCTATCCAGATGTTCATTGGCAATATGCTCAGTTTAGTTTGAATATTCAGTGAGTAACCTTTTTCATTAATGTTGATGCATATGTATTGTTGAGTAATATATTGACACTGTTGAGTATGTGAGGCTTGTTAGAGAATGTGCTATTGGAATATGTGGTCAAGTGCAAAGGTGCATGAACAGGATGCAAGTGCATGAAGATGTTTTGATATTCTCCAAATACATTAACTAGATGTTTGCTTGACATTGGTTTATCCATGGTTTAGGGAATAATTAGATTTTGTTAATGTAAATATTTTAATATTATTTGGAGGATCATTTTGTTTTAATATTCAAAAGTTGAAATAATTCGGAAACAAATATGTGGAATGAAAAGAGACAATCTTTTCACTTTAGATTCCTAAATGGAATACTAACAATTAGCAAACTATGTTTATAAAAAGATGTGCTTTTGGAAGGAAAAGTTGATTGGAGAGTTGATTGAGTTATGTGAGAGACCGAGTTCGTGAGTTACCTGGCACAAAGAGATAGAGGAAAAAGATCATATGTGAAGTTTATTTTGGGAAGAGAAGGAAAAGACAAAGAGATGAAGGTATGAAAAATTAACAACTAGGTAAACCAACACAATGTATCTTTTATGTATTAGGTATTTTTCTCTCCTTTTAGGTAGTAGCTTGAAAAATAGCATGTTGGATCCTGTAAGGTGAAGTAGGAGCTTCCAAGCGAGATGTAGCTTGCAAACAAAATCGAAATAGGAGCCTCCTGTAGGTAGAATCCTATATCAAATTAATGTTAGAGGGAGTAGGAGCTTCCCAACAAGTTGTAGCTTGCAAAATAGGAGATAGGTTGGAACCTCCAAGATTTGACGTTATAGAGGAGCTTGCCTTTGCACAACAACAACAAAAATGTTATGATTTTTCCCTTTATGGGTTTCTAGTAATATTTGGTTTCCACATGTGCTGCTTTTATGTTGTGATTTAAATGTCGTTTACATATTAAAAATTATATTCATATGATGTTTTACTAGTCATTTAATAATTTAGGTAAATATCAAAAAAGAAATTAAATAGAAATCATGATGTTTGTAAATGCACTATAATGATTCACCCCCTCTTAGTATAATAAATTTTCCAACCTGTAGCTTGATTCGGTGGTCAATTTTAAGCTAAAAAATGAAATTGGCCATATTCATGAAACCGATGCCAAATTGAAGACGTCATCGATCTAAATCCAACACAACTTGAATCACTCAGAACCAATATTATATGCTCTTGATATCACATTCTCATCATTTTCCCAAACATGCAAAAGTTTTGCAGATTGGATGTAGGTATGCTAATTGAGCAGTCCGTAATATTGAGTTAGTAGGGTGACCGTACAAATACGAGACAACTAGATGCTAACACTTGTCATGATCTGGTTTGCTGGCTTTGGCACACGTGGTAAAAATCTGATTGGCGGTTGATTTTGTGAGTTGGAATTATGAATGAGAGCCACTTGGCCCAATGGGAGGCTACTATGTGGCATCCCTCTATTGGTGAAATTTTTTTTATCAGCCAAACTGCCTCCATGAGAGTCGAACATAAGACCTTCGATCTGACAGTGCAATACCTTACAGCTAGGGTGCATGGTGCTTCTTAATATACATGGTGGAAAAGTTATATTTAACATGTATGTAGATTAGTATTGGGGGTCGGGGCCAGGGCTAAGTCCTCGCCCCTGGTCACCCCACCCATGGGACCACAGAAGGGGGAGACAAGGGCATGGACTCACTATAAAAAATCATCAGAACACAACATTAACACAGTGCGCCAAAAAATGGAGGGTCGTAAGAATGGGGACCAGCCCTGGTCATATGGCACTCCATGAAACTAGATTGAAGTGTTAACAAGTCTGGAGCTTGGGTAAGCCCCAGCTCTAGGGCATAAGCAGTTGCACAGAACTGACAGCAGAGCACTAAAGCACTTGCAAATAGGGGGCTAAAATATTAAACCAAGCCCCTGAGTCATATGCTCCCACAGAACCACGAGCTAGTGCGAGGGGGCTCTGACGGGAAGGGTGAGCTGTTGGCCAAGCCCTTGGACACTTTGCACCCTATGTTACCGCGTTGTGATGTCAAGGGGCTTAACCAATGGGGGAAATCTTTAACGCCCAACCCTCAGCCATATGTGGCCCATGTGGCCTTTTTTTCTCGGATTAAGGGCTCCGAGGTTGAATTAATCATCCAACAAAATGCACTAGTGGGTAGTGAAATTGTTGCTCCATTAGCAAATTTCGGGGCAGATTTGTAGGACTGATAGATAGAAGGTTGAATTTGTAGAATGGTTAACAGTGAAGTTTGTGAGGGAGCTTGGGAGCTTATTTTTTTTGAGCTTTTATCCAAATTGAGCTTAGAAAGAGTGCACTTAGGGGATTTGGATGTTATGAATGCATTGGTAACCTCTAACTTTTGGTTTGAGTATATCTACAAAGTATTTTTTCAGGTTTGATACTAAATGTGTGTAGATCAGTTAGGCTTTGGAAGTAGTTTTGGAAGGTATTTGGGCATGGAGAAGACCTAGTAGGGGTATTGTCACTTCCAGAAGGCTATTACAATAGCTAGAACCGTCAAGGTTCAACTTAGGTTCAACTTCTCTTAACATGAAGTTTTTTTATGTGATTCAATGTGGAATTGAAGTGTTCACATGCTCTTTTTAGTTCATTTTAGTTTAAGTATGCCATATTTGTAGAAGACTCTTTGAGTTTCTATTGTTTGTGAGAGTTCTTTGTAGGAGAACATTACCTTGTAGGGGTAATATCCACATATTTACCTACATCAAACATTTATGTATTTCATTTGATACTGAATATATGAGTTGTTTGGTCATGTTGACAATCTCGAAGGTGTAGCCTAGCTAGGGTGAACTCCATCAACAAGCCTTTTGTCATTCTCTTCATTATGTCTGCATGGTTTATGTGATGTTATGTTCATTATTTTAAGTTACATATGAAGACTAATTCATGACTTGAAGAGATATTGGAAACCTGTTTGTTTCAAAACCTAACTTTATCTTTCAAAGCGTCAACACAGTCCTAATTTTGTTTATTTTATTTTGGAAAAGAGGAAGAAATTGCATAATCCAATTTCATATCAGTTTGGTATTAGAGCACTAGTTGACCAAGTTGCAAGAATGGGTAGAAAAAAGAGTCTTCAAGAGATAGAGGAGAAGAATTTGGCTCTTCAGATGGAGAACATAGAATTGGGAGGGATGTTATAGATAGATGAAGAGGAGAAGAGACACATGCACTTTGTTTTTTAGAAAGTTCTTGGTGAGCAAGTTACAGAAAGTTCTAGTCCTGTACTAGCAAGTGAAACCTCTAAAATGAAGCTAGTATGTGGTCATTGTTCAAATAGTGGTTTTGGACCATATGTGGAAGACATTTCATGTGCATTTTGTAAACATCTTCAAGAATCACACCATATGCTAGTGGATAAGAGTGGGTGGCTAGAGTCATCTACAAGTTGGTCATCATCGTCATCATCAAAAGCTGGGAAGATGAATGAGAAGTTTAATGAGGTAATTAGCATCTCAAGTACCACTCCTTCCATTTCTATACATAACAAATGTTTTGCAGCGTTTGAGCAACATACCAAAGGCATAGGTATAAATTTTCTTTCCAAGATGGGATATGAAGGTGAGTGCCTCGACATAAATGACCAAGGTATTACCAATCCAATAATGGTTGAGGCGAGAGAAAAGTATATGGTATTAGGATATGGTTGAAGGGAGTTTGGAGAATGCTCCAAATAGTTTGAGGTACATCAACCATCTAGGCATGAGATGTCACCACCTTGCAACAATTGCTGAAGTTGCAGCTCTAGAGACAAGTATAACTCTCAAGTGTGTTTTCCAATGCACGGAAATTTTAATACTTGTGGAATCAATACCCTTGTACATTTTGTGATGCACTTAACCATTGTGTGGCTGTAGTGAGAAACATATGATAATGGTTAAAATCATGAAAAAAAATTTACGCATCAAGCATAATGAATCCCTTTTGCATGAGAGAAACTCTATGTCAACAAACAAGAGGAAGTTCTTTTGTACTCATTACAAGGTGCATGGACATGACAGTGAATGATGTTTGAAGTTTCACCCAGAGCTTCGTTCAAAGAAAGGTAAAGAGATTATGCTACATAATTCAAGGGAAACAAGATGTGGCAAAGAGGATTATCATCAATCCTAAGTGACCTTCAAGACAAAGAGGATGCAAGAAGAGAACCCATAAGCCTAGGAGAGGCAAAGTTTGGGTAGACTTATTGTAGATTTGTTTTGTAAAATTTTGTAATTACTTGTTGTCATTACCTATTTAAGTACTTTTTGAAAGTGAACATTCATTGCACTATGTTCAACAAGTATATGTTTTTCATTGATGTATGTATTGGCTTGTTATAGTCCACATGTTCCAGGGCTTTTGTGAATGTACAAGATTTTCATTCAAAGTTGTCTACAAGTTGTCATCACTAATACAAGTATTCAATTTGAAACTTGTGTGAATTGAATATTTTCTTTCAAGATTGTATAAGATGACTATGTATTGTAGGCAAGGATAATCATATCACCGAAAATTTTGTAGTACTGTACTTTTCATGTAAAAAATTATCTTGAAGGCATTAAAGAAAATTTATGTTGTTTCTGATTTCCAAGATGGAATCAAGTTTGTCTTCAACAATTTAAACTTCAATATGAAGAGTTTTTGGACTCGTGCAAAGATGAGAGTAGAGAGAATGTTCATATTCCACTCATCAATATTTTTTTCTTGGAACAACGATAAGAATGATGGCTGAATTCTTAATAGGACAACAGGTCTTCATGAAGATGATAAGTGAAGGGCCTTGATTGGGGCTTGAAGGCACCAATTGAAATTTTTGCATTTTGGATTGAGTTTTTGGGTATTTTTGCTTTCCAACCTCTTTATATTAACTAGGGAAGAAAAATTTTAGGTTCCAAAAGTTCCTAGTGGGGAGGTGTGATTAGGTGATCAATTCATGCTCAGAAACAAAAGTGCCTATAAATTCTTGAAACGTGTGCCAAATCGAAAAGCTCACTAATCTGAATCCAATGCAACTTGAAGCACTCAAATGCAATATCGTATGCTTTGGATATCACATTCTCATCATTTTCCCAACTATGCAAAAGTTTGCAGATTGGATGTAGGTACGCTGACTTAGTAGTCTATACTATTGAGTCTAGCACTTGGCATGATCTGTTTTGTTGATTTTTGTGCACGTGGTCTAAATATGATTGGTGGTTGATTTTGTGATTTGGACCTATGAACGGGAGCCACATGGCCCAATGGGAGGTTACCACATGGCATCCTAGGATTGGTACAAAATATTGTTATTAGTAAAACTACCTCTAGGAGAGTCAAACACAAGACCTCTGATCCAACAGTGCATTGCTTTACTGCTAGGGCGCATGGTGGTTCTTAATATACATGGTGACAGAGTTATATTTAATATGTATGTAGATTAGTATTGGGGGATGGGGTCGGGGCTAAGCCTAGGGCTACGATTTCCACATGCCCACAGGACCGTAGGTATGGGAGTCAAGGGCATGGGATTAGCCTTGGCCCAAGTTTTCGACACTCACTATAAAAACCACCAGACCACAACATTAACACGAAGCGCCAACAAACGCAGGGGCAAAAGCATGGGGACCAACCCTGGTCATATGGAAATCCATGATACCAACACGGAGTGTTAACAAGTCGGTAGCATGGGTAAGCCCAACACTAGGGCATATGTAGGTTCATGAGACTGATGGTAGAGTGTTGAAGCGCTTGTGGATAGGGGGCTAAAATGTTAAACCTAGCCTCGAGGTTATATGATGCCATAGAACCACGTGTTAGCGCCAAGAAGATTTGACGGGTAGGGCAGATTGTTGTCCCAACCCTTGGACACTTGGAACCCTATGTGACCTTGTCCCCATGTTAAGGGGCTTAACTAGCTAGGGTAGGCATTAAGGCTCAGCCCTCGGCCCTATGTGGCCCGTGTGGCCATATTTTTCAGATTAAGGGGTCCGAGGTCGAATTAATCATCCAACATAATGCACTGACGAGTAGTGAAATTGTCAATTCATTAGCAAATTTTAGGGTTAATTTGTAGGACTGATAGACAAAAGGTTGAATTTGTAGGATGGTTAATAGTCAAGCTCATGAGGGAGCTTGGGAGCTCATATATTTTTGAGTTTTTATCCAAATTGAGCTAAAAAATAGTGGACTTAGGGGTTTTTCGATGTTTCGAATCCATTGGTAACCTCTAATTTCTGATTTGAGCACATCTACTAAGTATTTTGTAGGTTTGAGACTAAAGTTGTATGGATTAGTCAGGGTTTGTAAGTAGTTCTGGAAGGTATTTGGGCATGGAGAAGACCTTGTAGGGGTTTTCTCACTTCCAAAAGGCTAGTGCAATAGTTGTAACCAACAAAGTTCAACTCAGGTTCTGCTTCCCTTAACATGAAGTTTTGTTTATGTGCTTCAATGTGGTATTGAAGTGTTCACATGCTCTCTTTAGTTCATTTCAGTTGGAGTATGTCATCTTTGTAGGAGATGCTTTGATTTGTTGTTGTTTGTGAGAGTTCTTTGTAGGAGAACAATACCTATAACAACATATTTACCTACATCAAATGTTTATGTACTCCACTTGATACTGAATATATGAGTGGTCTAGTCATGTTGATAGGCTTGAATATGTAGCCCAAGGGGGGTGAAATCTGTCAACAAACCTTTTTCCTTGCTCTTCATTATGCCTGCATGGATTGTGTGATGTGATGTTCATTGTGTTATGTTACATATGAAGACTAACTCATGAGTTGAAGAGATATTGGAAGCCTGTTTGTTTCAAGACCCAGTTTTATCTTGCAAAGCATCGACACGGTCCTAATTTTTACTTTATTTAATTTTAGAAAAGAGGAATAAATCATATATTCCAATTTCAGATCACAGCTTGTGCATGGGAGCATGTCTTGGCACCTCTCATGCTTCTGCCTTTAAAATCACACCGATGATGAGCTCTTGGTCACACCATATTGTGTGTTGAGGATACAGGGAGAGTAGTTAAGGATACGAGTTTGACCATAAAGATAAGTGTCAAGGTTAAGAATGTAGAGAGGAAGGGTTTCCCAAGTGGAGAAAGGGGTAAGACAAAGTATTCACATCCAATCGAAGAGAGATGGAATTGAATGCAGAGTTGGGGAAAACACAACACCACAAGTGTGGGTTGTGAGACAATGATAGAGTATCAAAAGGTGAGAAAATAAGGGTAGAATGGCCCCCTCTACCATGAGAATAAGGAGTGGAAGAAAGTATAAATGGAGGGTGAAGATATGACATGCCAAAATTAACCCCCTTGAAGGAAAAAACATAGACCACTCAAACCAAGAATTTTCAAACATTTAAAAGGAAAGAGAAATTCTTAGAGCATGAGAAGATTGATATAGTCATTTGATCCTTAAAATAAGCCTTCCGTGAATTAGGAGTGATCCCTTGTTGCATAGTTTCAAATCACTACACAAGACATTTACCCAAGAGCCATAATATAAGTCAAGGGAGGAACAATAGCATATACATAATACCACGAGTGTTGAGACAGGATAAGAGGATGACATGTGGTCTCTTCAATAGAACTAGGAGAATCCCCCAAAGAAAAAATGAAAACAACATTGAAGGCAACGAAAATTCTAGGAGGATTATCAAAGTTTCCACATAGAAAATTATAAGTAGTGCCTCCTTGCATGTGGTCAAAAACCACAGGGATAGCAACCAAAATGAAAACATCGATCCTGACTTGAAATGAAGACTAATTGAGCCCTTTAAGGTGATTAAATGAGCCCTAATGCCTATTGATATTTGTGACGGGACCGTTGTTATACCTCAAATAGGTGAGTTGCTTGAGGGGGGTTTATATTTTTCTTGTCAAGGGTGTTCAGAAGCACTAACACCGCAATCGAGGAGAGTTTGATCCAAGGATTAATTTTTTATGTGTTTATTAATTAAATTTAAATATGAAGTTTTGAAATATAATGATTATAAATATGAATTATTAATTTTATTTTTCGTAAGCCAAGATTGTATTACCTCACATAAACAATGTTTTCAGTAGATAGTTCAGCCATCCACTATCATCCGTCTTTATGGAAGATGGTCTGAACCTGCCAAGGGGGAAACCAAGTGTTTTTGACCATTTTACTATAGAGTAACAAGTCCAAAAATATAGAAAATGTAACATTTTCAACATAACTAGACTATCTACATAGACATAATGCCATAAAATACTAATAAAAAACATCTAGCAACTATGAGTAAAAAAAGGTAACTGGTGGCAGATCTCTTGCACTGGATCCTAGGGGAATAGATGAGCTGGATATGCATGGGATATGATGCTCAATTTTGATCCAAGTGAGAGACCATGCTTCCTATGTGGAACATCATATTTCTTTGTTCTCTTTTCACATCCACAAGGTTAGTGAAGATATTATACTAATCAATCCATCTTTCCATAAGAGTCTTTGCAATAAGGGTTTCCATACTCCAGTAAAGAAATAGAGCTTTGACGTAGAATTTTTTTCAACCCTTGGTATGTCTAATGTCTAAAATCATCTACCCAAACTCCTCTGGTAAGTGTCTGAGTAAAAGGAGCATGCTTATTTATGAACGCCATATTTTTAAGGGTCTAAATCTCACTAATAATATCATTGGGTATTTTGAAATGATAATCCACAACAACCTCTTGGGCTTATTGTTTGGCTCAATTATATCTTTTAGGACCTCGACTTCCCCCTCCTCTCCTACTCCTCTTGTGTTGACACTGCATAGTGTCTTGCTAATGGAGGTCAATCTAGATATGGCCAAAAGGCAATACACACGTGAAGAACCACAAGATTTCGAGCATCAACTAGGTTTGGAGCACAAAATTCCCAGTAAAGCCGACCCAACTAAGAAAAAAAGTAAAACAAAAAACTAGAGAAAATAAGTAGGAAGTCACATAGGGCCTAACCACCACAACTAATAACATTCCCAAATACATAGGACTAGACTCAAAATTACCACAATTGCCTTGTCTAAACCAATTAAACCAAGTAGTAATCTAACTCACACTGTGAGAGATGAGGATTAAAAGAAATATAACAAGGTACACACTTTAAAAGAAAGCAACTATAAGATAAATGAATCTAAGAGGATTTAGAGTTACGTTCGGGGAGAAATGCTCTACATAATTCTTATGGGGTATACTTGTTGCTATCAAAAGTATGGGAGTGATGACCACCAAGAGAACCTCATCCTCCTCTATAATCTCATGCTCTAGTTTTCCATCTCATTCCTTTTCATAAATCCTCTTAGCTCCACGATGAAATTAGATGGATCACTTATGCAAAATTCTACTCAATAACTTTGGTGTGTTGAGAATTTTCTCAATTTTAGTAGACTACCCCGATTTCTATACCAACTGGAGCTTATGTCTATGTTCAAGAAACTAACTTCCAAGATTGCAAACAAGAACCTTATAACAATGGTGGAAGACCAATTCTCAACTAGGAAGCGACTCAACAAGTGTTGGTCCTCTCCCCTTTGGTTACCACTAACTAAATTCTGGATGGCCATCTTAACTTCACTTACCATGAGTTTGCATGCACGGGGGTGGCCACACCACCCTGTTAAAAATATGAAACTATGGTAAAATTCCATTTCTGAAAACTAACTTGATGGGGATAATGATTTCATTTAATTCCTCTTTTCGAGAGAACCAAAATCAAACTAAAGATCACTCATAATGAATAAGGGAAATTGTAATTATGAAGAAAATCCCACATGTGCACATTTGACAAGGTTGGCCATAAAGAAAAGTGGACACACTTGGAAGGATATAAATACAAGTGACCTCTACCTCATTTAGATGAGACACTCTTCTATCCTGGGTTTTGGCTCACATAGGTTTGAGGATCGTTCCGCAGAGGAACAGGGTTGCTCTGAGGTGAAATTGCAAGGTTCAAAGCTCGCATCTCAATTTTAAAGTTTTGGGCCATAGTCGCAAGCACAACACAGGAAGAAATTGACCTTAATCACTTGCACATAAGGTCATCTATGCTATTGGAGCCTTCCAAGTGCATGGAAAACTCTCCATCCATGTGACTGGGAGTTAGGGTTTCAAAATCACAGTCACTTGCTTCTCTCAGACCCAATCTGACCCTAGTCGCTTGCATGCTAGGCTCAAGGGTATGACTAGGCTACAACAGTCACTCTGAGTCATCCTCCTCCATGTGACATAGACCTAAATGATGGAATATTAGATGCTCGAAGATTTCTCTGAGTGACCGTAGGGTTGACAGTTGACTGAAGAGAATGAGAGTTCATTATAGATTTAATAATTAGATTTTTGAGTATAAGCTTTGTTGGGTTCATTTATGTGTTGTAGTTGTGTTTGCCGGTTAGTTACATAGATGAAGATATGGACCATTGTAATCTCTTTTTCTAAATCATTTGATGACAATCTAAGAAGAAGAAGAATTTGAAAGGGTTTTCCCCATAGTGGGTTTTTCCATGGTCTCTCACCAATCTTGGTGTCTCTATCCATGAATTATTTTCTTCTATTGTTCCTTTATGTTATGTTACATTGATGATGATGATATTGTTCTTTTTACATAGTTACATATGATACTGAATAAGGATGTAAATATGAATAATGTTATGATCTTATGGGGTGAAGTTAATGTGTTAATGAAGAAATGCAATTATCATAGTAAAGAACAATATAGCCCTATGAAAAATTAACATGGTATGAGAGGTGAGATGAAGAAAAGCCATGGAGATCACCTCTATGATGACACCATTGATGGATGCAAGAAAAGATTCTGGAGACCTAAAATAATTCTATGGTTTGAAGAAAACCTTAGGCGATTTGTGTATTAGTGTTTGATGAATATTATGAGGTTAAAGTTTGAGAGAAACTCTGGTTTATGGAAAAAATATGAGATGTGAAATCTAGTATGGTCAATGTGGAAATGTTCAAGTACTCTATGAGAACCCAACTGAAACTTTCGTATCAAGCCTCCGCTTCGAGAGTCTCTCCCACAGTACCCAAGCTTTGCAAGTGCAAGAATGACTGCTTAGAATTTTTATAGACGTAGAGATCTAGTCAATCCCCCAGATGATCTGGAATTTTTGCGTAAGGAATCAAATGGGAAACGAATAGAAATGGAGCATTCATGGCTAAATCGAAAAATGGCCCCGGGCTCCTATCCCGACTCGTCCGGGGCCGCGGAGCCATTTATTGCAGAATGTTGGCCAGCCATGCAATCTGGTTAAGTTAGTTAACATTTGGCCCATTTACAGATCACTATAATGAGTTACAAATTTTATAAATTCATTTGGGTTAAAAAAAATATTTGTTTGAATCCATGACCAGTTCATTAGGGTTAAAAAGAATATTTGTTTGAATCTATACTGTTAAAAAAAAATATTTGTTCGAGTTTTTTTGAATTTCAAGGATGATACCAAGATTAAAATTATTGTTACTTAAAATAAATTATTATTAATTTTAATGTGACAAAACTTATTAAATAAAATGTCGAGTGGTGAAATATAATTAATTTTGATCATGCCCCAAAAGTTAAGCACTTCAACAATATCAAAGTGTTCACAATGATCATGAAATACAATATAATTAATTTTAGTTGGAAAAAACTCATTAAATGGAGCGGTAGGTATGAAACAGAATTAATTTTGACCATCTAAATTCATTAAATAATAAGTTAATGTTTACCCATAGGTCGTACACCTCAACATATCACACAATGTTTCAACGGTTTACATAAAACCTCTATATCCTAAAATATTTTCTAGTTATATATAAAATCCTTTTCATTATTTAAAAAATGACTCCTCAAAATTAAAATAGATTTAGTGGTTACCAAAAATATTGGTTATATGTACAATTTTAAGGTTAAATTTAGTTTATGAATCAATTTTTTTTTTTAATTACAAAATAATTTACCATAATTATATGTAGGATTGCTTTAAAATGTTATTAAAATATTAAATTTATATACATTTTAAGATTAAATTTACTTTATAAGTTAATTTTAAGAATTTTTAAGATAATTACTATTTTTTAATTATTTAAAAAATGATTTACTAAAATTATGGTTAGTTAGTTGTTAAAATTGTTTAAACATTATATTAAAAATAATAGGTTATGAAAAGTTTAAAAACTTTCCATGAAAATCATATTATTAGAATTTTATAGACGGTTTAGAACCATTCAATGTGGTTTGTGACGATAACGAGTGTGTGGTTTCTGACGATAACTAGTGTGTGGTGTGGTTTCTGATGATAAACCAAAATAATTTGAAAAAACACTAATAATGTGATTTTTACCAAATTTTTTTGGTACTTTCATAGCAATCACAAAAACCTAAATTCAAACATTTCATTTTACTTAAACATCTACCAAATATTAAATTATATAAATAATTATATTATTGAATTAAATTTATGATCAAATTCTTAATTTATTTTAATAAAAAATAATTCACCATAAATAATTTTATTTTGTCAAAAATCTTTACTATAACAAGTGTAGGTATTTAATATTGATGATGATGATCATGATGATGGTTAACGTCCACTGAAACCAAACATTGGCCTATCGACCTAAAGAAACAAATTATTTATTTTGATTTAAGATTTTATTCCTATGCTCAAAAAGCTTGGAGAGAAGCGTGTGGAGCTCACTATAATTTTGACATTGTAAAAGGCTACGAAGGTCATTATTGTAACAAAGATTGTGAAACTTAGATCTAATGTGGTTGTATGCGGGGCACTCTAAGAGGAAGTGGTTTTCATCCTTGATGCTCCTATTCTCACAGATCCTTTGCATCCATGGCGTTTTAGGAATTGCCCAATGACCTGTTTCACGCACTCTAAGAGGAAGTGGTTTTCATCCTCGATGCTCCTATTCTCCAATTGCCCAATGACTTATTTCACTATGGAACTCTTGAGAATTCGTTCTAATCTTTGCTATATTAATTTTCTTCTTTGAGCTAGTTAAAATAGAGAGATACTTTTGATTCTCTAGGGTGGGGTCGATGACCTTCTTATTCATGATCAATTATATCATTATTACATGTGTGATCAATGAATTAAAAACATCAACAAACCTGGTTTAAGTTATACTCTTAAGTTTTATAAAAGGAAAAATAAAAATAAAAATTGGTTTTAAAAATACTTAAGATTATTATTATTTTAACTTAATTAGATTTTAAAATTTGATATTTAAAATCTAATATTTAACATTTTTCAATATGTCATGTTGAGATTAGAGAAAAATTAAGAAGTATTCAACATTACTTTACAACATCTCTATCTTACTAGGTTGGAGAACTCCTCCCGACCCAATAATAAAAAATATCCACTCCATTAAAATAATAAATAAATAAATAAATAAATTATATATATATATATATTATATTATATATAGTTTAATTATATAATAGATATATATAATATAATATTATTATATAATTTTCATATTTAATTATATATAACTAATTATTTTTATTTAATTTAAAAATATAATATTAATTAATGTAAAGATATAATGATAAAAAAAATTACTTATTATTTTTTTTTATAAAATAAATTAAAAAGAAAAAAGTGATTATGTTATTGGTAATCTTTGTTTCAAAAAGATATTGAAAAAATTCATCGTTTATGGTAGACATTTCACCCATTAACAAATCAACGCACCATGTTATTGATGATTGGAAACATACTAGAAACAGTGAATGCTCCACCCATCATTACATCAATACACTTAAAATAAAATAAAATTATAAAAAAATAATATAAATAATTATATAATATAACATGTTTGACATTGCACCCATCATCACATTAACACACTTAAAATAATATAATAGTATATAATAAAAAACATGTAATATGATATAACTGAATAATGAAAATTTATTTAATCTATTTAGTTTGAGTTTGAGTATGTAGATATAGCTTTGTTTTGGAAACATATGTATGCTCAACCCATCCTCACATCAATATATTTAAGCTTTTTGTAAAAGTAATGAATATCTATTTTATATTTAAAAGAATTTTATATAATATATATTTATACATTTAAGCTTTGAGGGTTAGCTCAATTGGATGAGTCTCATTGTTAAAGCACCTTTGCTATTGAGAGATCACTAATTCAATTCACCATTAGGCATACAATTCTTTCTGACACCATTAAAGCCAAGCTCCATAGTTGACTTAGCAATCACCAATCTCCAAGGTCCTTGAACCGAGGCAAGCTCCATCCAATCTCCAGTGTCCTGAACCAAGGCAAGCTCATCACCAATCTCGAGTGTCCCTAAACCAAGGCAAGCTCCATCCAATCTCTAGTGTCCATGAACCCAAGCAAGCTCCATCCAATCTCTACTGTAATTTGTAATTTAGAAAATTATTATTTAAAAATATTTAAATCTTTCTGAACAAATAGTATCTAGAGGGACCTTCAATTTTCTTAAATTTTTTTGAATGTTTTTACATGGTTAGTTTAAAATTTATCACTTTATACACTTTAAATTTTTGAAATCATTATATCAATTTTTATTATTTTTTATTAAAATTAAATCAAATAAAAAAACAATATCAATCTATCTTTAATATCTTGAGTTTGTCAAAAATATATATTTAAATTATGAATATTGCAGGAACTGCAGAAACCAATCATCAAAACCAGTAAAATAGTAAAAAATTTGATGGGTATTTTAAGTTTAAAACTTTGTTAAAATGATCAAAGTAAAATAATAAAAATAACACTAAATTACAAAACCGATGATCAAAATTCACGAAACTGTAAAATTTAGTGGGTGTTTCAGATTTAAAATCCTTACTCTTACTTGAGTGGAAAAAAATAGAATTTATTCTAAATTAATAACGTTTGAGATTTAAAAATTTTACTTTAATCTAATGAAAAAGGATGAAATTTATTCAAAATTAATGAGTGTTTTAGATTTAAAATTCCTATGCTAATAAAAGAGTAAAATTTATTCCAAATATTCTGGAAAAGCTATAAAGTCTTACCTATCGGCTAGCCAATACACATATCTGCTCACCAATACACTGCTCATAGTTAGCCAATACATAGTGCTCATTGAAGTCTTACATATTTGCTACACAGTGCACATCTTTTTTTGCTACACAGTGTACATCATTTTTGAATTTGTTTTTACTAGTGAGACTTTAAAATATTTCCAAAATCTATTATCTTCTCAATTATTTTTATTTCTCCGAAATAATGTTGATCAATTAATTTTTTAATATTCTTTATTTTCAAATTTAATCCATTCTAAATTATAAAAATTAAAACTATTTTTTTTTGTTTTCAATCTCTATCCTTTCTGAATTATAAAGATTAAACTAATTTCCTGTTTCAAATGCCAAAATGTAATATCCCCATAATGTTGTAAATATTTTATTTACCATAGTGAAAACAAATTGAAGGATGATGGTTATTATTTGTTTGAATTAATTAATATTTTTATTTTCTTGAATGAAAATGAGAAATGATTTCCTAGTGAAGAGGAGATCATGAAACTTCTGAGGAGGGAGGTTAAAAGAAACAGTTGCTCGAACCCAAACTACCTCCCCTAACCGTGGAGGGCTTCTAGGAAAAGGAAGTGAGGGGGGGGCGGGAATTGTGCTATAGAAATAGGCAGTGGAAAAGGGGAGAAAGCTTGCTATGTTTCGTGATGATCAGATAGCAAGGGCACACATCGCGAACAACGTGCAAAAGACTGTAAGTCTTTGAGCAAGCTAGGGGGGAGATTCGGTCTCGAAAGACAATCTCATGGTCGGATGGTTTGACTAGCTACAGAATGAGAGGTGACCTCTTCCTCTGGAGTTAAATACTTGGACGCAACTCAGGTATGAGGTATCAAACGAAGAGTGTGCTAATATTTGAACTGAATTAGAAGTGTTATTCTTTTGCAAGCAATAGGTTCCTAGAGTTTATAACTGAAATAAACATAGCAAGTTTCAGATACTTTCTTTATATAAATAGTTTACTATTTCCGAAAGATGCTTGTAGCAAGTGCAACTGTCGAGGTGGGTCACTCTCATTTAAGAAATTAGTTTATATTCTATGTTTAAAGAAAAACTCTATTTAGAGTGGAAAGTTGATCTCTATTTTGTTGAAAAACTCCATTACGACATTCTAAAGATTGCTCATAGAATAATTTTGTTGCAAAGAAAAAATTATAATTCCTTTACAGTTCCATTCAATGCGGAAAAAGAAAGATAAGACCATAGTGAAGAAAAACAAATTAGGCCACTTGGGCTAATGTATTTTCAAATATCAAAACTGTATGATAATATAAGAACCCTAGGACTATGTACAGTTCCTAAATAAAACAACGAAAGTGGAAAAAGCTTTCTCATTTGCATGACTAAATAAAGAATTGATAATAGATGTCTTGTTTGTAAGTAACCTAAAGACAAATGTAGAAGCAGATTAACCATATTCTGGAGTGGATAACAAGTCCGAGGTATGCGAAAGAAGGGTCGCTCTACCTCGTGGTTAGGGTTATGAACCATGGATGAGTCCAAGAATCCCTGAGTGTGAAGCATATTAGTGGAACCATGTCGGGTCATAACTGAACCTTTCGAGGGATGAAACCCTCATGATTATAAATCCATAGGATTTGCAAAACAGAAGGAAATATTATAAAAGAAATTGGTGTTGAGGGAAAACATTAAAACATTGACCCTGTATTAACAGGCTTTGATATTTACAAACCAGAATCACGCAAAGTAAGTATAAAGCCAAAAACCCAAATGCGGTTATCAAAAGACTCTGTATCTGACATTCAATTTTATAGGTAAAGAACATAACTCTATGTTGGTCGAGGCCACATTTAAACTTAAAATACATAGTTTCAACGCAATACTTCCTTGAAATTTGAATAGTCCCAACAAATATTTGTGCAAGCAAAAAAGAATGACCAAACAAAAGTATTACATTTACACAATAGAGAAAAGGGTCTAATGCAGGTGGGCATCGTACCAGCTATGCACTAGGTCATCCACATTATAACTGAGAAGATTCTATACAGTTCTTCAACTTGGAAATTCCAGTATAATTACAAGGATAATAAACTATCTAGAGTCTATATATTCCTATGCAGTAGAAAGCACTGAGTTCGTAAAGGGAACAACGCCCTTTATTAACAAATCTTACATAGAAGAAAACCCCAGAAGGGAAGATCCTTCGACAAACTTGGGGAAACCTCTTGAAACCCTAACCATTTGATTCTGTATGCTTTCATTAAGACCGAGAAGCCATATAATATGTAGAGTACGAAGACCTAGACATCACCCTAAAACTTAATCCTTCAGCTCGAGGGAGCCACGCTGGGATGTACTCTTACGTGGAAACCCTTAAAGCCCAAAGTTGTAGGAGCGCCTTTCCACCAGGTGTAGCCGAGAGATTTGAGGCGTTCAACAGGCATCCTACATGGTATCATAGCCATAAGGTATTCGGTTAATGCGATGGATAAAAAAAATACATAATAGTTGAGACAGCCAAGAAAAAAGAACAATGCTAGGAAGCATCCAACCCAAACATGTCATACCCGGGAGATGTCGAAATCGCCACTGAAGGAGCACCTCTCCTTCTGAAATAGTTAAGAGCCATAGTTGTACCCGAAAGATCATGCGAGTAGCATGAACCCACATAAAAAGAAAACATGATTAGAGCAATTGGTGAACATGTAGCACTTCCAGCTATGAATGTTTAAGAAGGTAAGCATGTAATAGCTCTGCGAAAACACAATTTACCTAAAAGATCTTATCCGCTGCCAAACCCTGAGTCTGAACAATACTGGAAACTTGAACTTAATTCTGTCCGCCCATTATACTGGAGCTACTAATGGAAGGGCCAAACCAGAGTAGGCTTCGCAAGAGAGTTGCCAAGCAAATGAGGTCAATCTCATCGCATTCCAAAGAAGAGGTAAGTCCCGAGAAGGTCATCATTGTCGGATCGCGAGAGATATTATGCACTATTGATGAGGGCAGGGTTTCCAAGTGGGCTGATGAGACTAGACCGCCTGCCTAGTCCATGTACATGATGAAGCAGGTAGAGTTAATAACATTCGTAGCAAACATGGCAAGCCATGTGATGGCAGAAGCATAAAACAAAGATTGGAGTCTATTTGCAAGTCGCGTGGACCACTAAGCATGAAACCAAACCCTCTGAATTAAAGTTCTTCTTAATGATGCTAGTACAATAGTGATTACAACAAAATATAGAGCTACGTGTATACCAAGAATTCAATATTATGGAGAAACTTTATAGTTATGTAGTAAATTTTTTTTATGAGGTATGTCATTTTTGTAATTTAAAAAGGTGGAGTCATTACAAGTGGTATGAGAGCCAAGTTTCAGAAACTGTGGCCTCTGGGAAATAAACAGATAAAGTATATTCATTTTATTTCCATTTCTATTGTGTATTTAAAGAAAAAAATAGTTAATGCATTAACCATTCTTGTGTTACTTTTCTTATGTTAATTACAGGAAAAGAGAAGACCGCCAATATGAGAAGAGGAGACAGTGTTTCGCATAAGTTTGTGGTGGGTCAGGGACCTGCAACAGGCCCTGAAAATAACCCAGAATTATGGGTACAACTTGAAGAGGAGGCTCGCAATACGAATCTTGCAATATTAGAGACAGTAAAGGAGTTGAAAAATGAAATGTCCCAATTGCGGGAGGATAGCGTCAGGTTAACCATGGAACAGGAAAGGATTTTAAAGAGCCTATCTAACAAGTAGAATCAGCAACCACTGAATCCCAATGCTGAGCAACAAAGGGTGTGAGAGGAGAAAAATCACCACACAGAACCAGAAGAGTCATAAGGAAGGGAGGAAGAACGAGAAAAATAATCTGATGATGCTTCCAAGCAACAGACATCAAAAGGCAACAAATAGAGTTGCAAGGGGAATTTCATAAGATCAAACCGCCACACTTTGATGGAGAATTGGAGGAAGCAGCTGAGGCGTGGTTGATTAATATGAACAAATACTTCCAACTATATGAATACGATCACAACCTCAAGGCATGGTTGGCCATTTTCCAATTACAGGGAAAAGCCACCCTGTGGTGGGAAGCAGTTAAGATTGTAAGAGGAGTAAGCGAACATAATATAACTTGGGAAAATTTTCAAAAATACTTTAAGGAAAGATACTTGACTGAACGTTTTTACGAAAAAAAAGCAAGAGAATTCCATGACCTGCGACTCAGACAACAAACTATGGATAAGTTTATAACTCGTTTTATTTCATTGCTCCATTATGTGCCTTATATTCGAGAGGAAAAGGCTAAAGTAGAGATGTTTGTCAGTAGTTTACCTTTCAACATGAGGGAAAGAATTAAGTTTGACAATACAAAGATGATGGATGAGGTAATATGTAAAACCAGAATTTGTTATCAGCAAAGTAAACATAAGGGAGAAATCTCGGGTAAAAGGTGGATTGATAAAAGAAGCAACAAGTTGGCTGGAAATAATAAAGGAAATCGAGGTGGTTGTAACAAGGGATTTGCCAAAGGGTAAAACGGTAGAAATATACAGAAGAGTCTGCTCAGGTCAAAGCCAACCAATGAGTCCAGAATCAACGAACAACCTGGAAAAATAGACAGTGAAGGGATAGTGAGGCCTCGAGTGCAATGTTGCGGCTGTGGTAGGCCTCATTACGTTAAAAACTGTCCTCAATGAAAGGGAACCAAATAGGTTTCCCAGATCCATGAAGCATCTATAGTGGGCAATGTAGGACATAGTTTACCAAGGATTAATGCTACCCTGGAAGATCGTCAGCGGAGTACCATCCGACCATGGTGGAATTTGAAGGTAAGATCTTAGACCTTGCTCTAACTATTTTAATTGATCATGGAGCTACATTAGGTTATATTAGTCCTAAGGTTGTGGAGAATTGTAAATTGCAACATGTTAAATTTAAGGACACTTGGCTAGTACAACTGGCAATAGGGGCAAAGAGACGAGTTCTTACTAAGGTCAATAACTGCCCTTTAAAGATAGTAGGACAGCGAGTGAGGCCAATAACTTCCCTTTAAAGATAGCAGGACAGCCAATGATGGCATATTTAAATGTGCTTCCCCTTGGTTCGTATAATGTACTGATTGGTATGGACTGATTAGAAAAACACTGGTCCATAATTAAGTGTAAAAAAAAGACTATCTGTTACAAAGATGAGCTTGGAGCAAGGCAAGAGATGCAAGGAATTAAGTGGCCAGTTTAGATTCGACCAATAAACGCCTCTAAGTTAACAAAATGCATTAGGAAAGGATGTCAGATTTATGCCATCCAAGTGGGTTATGCCAACTAGAAAAATAAAACAATCACATTGGAAAACATTCCTGTGATACAAGAATTTTCTCATGTGTTTAGGAAGGAGATTCTCGGACTGCCACCCAAGAGAGACATAGACTTTACTACCGAATTGGTGCGAGGGGCAGCCCCGGTATCCTGAGCGCCATACAAAATGAGCACATCAGAATTGACAGAGTTAAAAATGCAATTATAGGAGATGTTAGACAAAAACTACATTCGCGCCAGTGTGTCCCCCTGGGGAGCCTCGGTATTGTTCGTAAAGAAGAAAGACAATACCCTTCGCATGTAAATGGATTTTCATCAATTGAATAAATTGACAATAATAAATAAGTATCCTCTACCCCGTATTGATGAACTTTTTGATCAAGTAAAGGAGTAACAATATTCTCCAAGATTGATTTACGATCAGGGTATCACCAAATGAGGATTAAAGAAGAAGACATAGCAAAAACTTCTTTTAGAACACGATATGGTCATTATGAGTATGTGGTGTTACCCTTTGGGTTAAGCAATGCCCCTGCAACCTTTATGTGTTTAATGAACATCATATTTCATCAATATTTGGATAAGTTTGTGCTAATTTTTATTGATGATATACTGAAATATTCCCAAACTATGAAGGAGCATAAGGAGCAACTCAGATTGGTACTGCAAACCCTCCAAGAGCACCATTTATATGCCAAGTTCAGCAAGTGTGATTTCTTTAACGAACAAATACAATATTTGGGACATATAATCACTAAAGAAGGGATCGTGATGGATCACGAAAAGATAAGGAACATAATGGAATGGTTGGTACCAAAGGATGTGGCAGACATCAGAACCTTCTTGGGATTAGCAGGTTATTACATACGGTTTGTAGAAGGATTTTCGAGAGTAGCTTATCCTATCACTTCCTTAAGAAAAAGGGAAGAATCTTTAGGTGGACCCCAGAATGCCAAAAGCGTTTTGAGCAACTTAAGCATCTTCTCACCACCGCACCCATTCTAAGCATAGCCAATCCTAGTAAATATTATGTTGTGTGCACGAATGCAAGTAAAGAAGGGGTAGGAGATGTGTTAATGCAAGAAGGGAAGGTAATTTCTTACGAGTCAAGAAAATTAAAAGAGCATGAGCAGAAATATTCCGCTTATGCTCTGGAGTTGGCAACCGTCATTCACACTTTAAAAATGTGGTGACATTATCTTATGGGAAGAAATTTTTTATTATTGATAGACCACCACAGTCTGACCAATTATTTTAGCAAGCCCACCTTAAACGCTATGCAAGTATGGTGGGTGGATTTCTTAAGTGCTTTTGATTTTGAGATCAAGCATTTGAAAGGGAAAGAGAACCGGGTGGTAGATGCTTTGAGTCAAAAATTATAATTTCTATATGAGATTTCTTGCAATAAAGGGAAAAGCACCTTCGAAGAAATGATTAAGAAGGCATCAGAACAAGATACCGTATATCAACAAATAAAACAACAACCACAACACTCAACCAATAAGGAAAATGAGCAAGGTTATGCTATGGATGTTGCTCGAATGTTGTATTATAAGAAAAGGTTGTATGTGCCTAATCAAAAAAGCATTAAAAACCTGATTTTGGATGAATTTCATAAAAGTCACTATGCTGGACACCCGGGGTATCAAAAAATGATCACTGCGCTGAGAAAAGAATATTGTTGGCTGGGTATGAAGAAAGATGTGGCTGAATACTTCGTACGTTGTCTGGAGTGCCAACAAATTAAAGCATAACACCAACACCCTGTGGGGTTATTACAACCATTACCCATTCTGGAATGGAAGTGGGAAACCATTTCTATGGATTTCATAATGGGTTTTCCCAAGTCAAAGAAAAATAATGACTCCATCATGGTGGTGGTGGAAAAGTTAAGTAAATCAGCACATTTTATACCCATGCAATCTACTTACAGAGTTGTACTGATCGCCCATGTTTTTATGTAGAATATATTTAGGTTGCATGGGTTACGAAAGCAATAATTTCAGACCGTGATGTAAATTTTACATCGGTCTTTTGGAAAACATTGTTTGAAGAATTGGGGACTCAGCTTAATTTCAGTACAGTTTATCACCCTCAGACTGACGGACGAACAGAACAGGTGAACGAGGTGGTGGAAGACATGTTAAGGGCATATGTAATGCAACAACCAACAAAGTGGGAAGATTATCGATACTTGGTCGAGTTCGCGTACAATAATGGCTATGATACATCATTGCAAATGATCCCATTTGAAGTATTGTATGGGCAGAAGTGTCGCACGCCCTCAAGCTAGGGTGAACCAGAAGATAGATTGATGTTAGGTCCCGAAATGCTTAAGGAAATGGAAGAAATGGTTAAGAAGGTACATTCCAATTTAAAGGAAACTCAAGATACACAAAAGAACTTTTCTGACTAGAAAAGGAAGTTTAAGGAGAATCAATTCAGTGATCATGTGTATGTGAGATTTCGAGGAAAAAATAACACATTACAAGGGAGTGGGTGCACTAAGTTGGCACCTAGATTTTGTGGACCTTTTCAAGTCTTAGCAAGAATTAGGCTAGTAGCTTACTAGCTCGCTCTGCCGAGTGATATATGGGTCCATAATGTCTTCCATGTTTCCGTGTTAAAAAATATGATTATGATCCTAAGAATTTAATCAGATGGCAGGATATACAAGTAAGAATTATCTCTGGTAGATCAATCTAAATGTTTGTTTTTTTTTTTTTTAACTGATTTAAGCTGTTGCATGTTTCAGGTCGAACTGGAAGGATCAATCCTGGTCGGGCCACTAAACATCCTCGACTGGAGAGAAGTAATGTTACGGAAACGAGCTATTACCCAAGTTAAAATGCAGTGGCAGCACTTTGGGCTCGATGAGGCCACCTGGGAAGATGAAGAGCTCATGAAAAAGGCTTACCTAGGGCTGTTCATAGCCGAAAGACATCGGGACGATGTCCAATTTCAAGAGGGGGAGATGTAATATCTCTAGAATGTTGTAAGTATTTTATTTACCATAGTGAAAACAAACTAAAGGATGATGGTTATTATCTGTTTGAATTAATTAATATTTTTATTTTATTGAATGAAAATGAGAAATAATTTCCTATTGAAGAGGAGATCATGTAACTTCTGAGGAGGGAATTCAAAAGAAACAGTTGCTAGAACCCTAACTACCTCCCCTAACTATGGAGGGCTTCTAGGAAAAGGAAGTGAGAGGAGGAAAAAAACTGTGCTATAGAGACAGGTAGTGAAAAAGGGGAAAAAGCTTGCTATGTCTGGTGATGATCAAATATCAAGGGTGCAGAGCGCGAGAAACCTGCAAAACACTGTATGTCTTTGGGCAAGCTAGGGGGTAGATTTGGTCTCGAAAGACAATCTCATGGTCGGGTGGTTTGACTAGCTATAGAATCAAAGGTGACCTCTTCCTCTGGAGTTACTTACTTGGAAGAAACTTAGGTATGAGGTACCAACCGAAGATTGTGCTAATATTTTAACTCAATTAGAAGTGTTATTCTTCTACAAGCAACAGGTTCCTAGAGTTTATAACCGAAATAAATATAGCAAGTTTTAGATACTTTCTTTATATACAGAGTTTACTATTTTTGAAAGATACTTGTGGCAAGTTCAACTCTCAAGGTGGGTCATTCTCATTTAAGAAGTTAGTTTATATTCTCTGTTTTAAAAAAAAGTTTGTTCAGAGTGGAAACTTGATTTCTATTTTGTTGAAAAACTTAATTCCAACAGTCTAAAGATTGTTGGTAGAATAATTCTATTGCAAAGTAAATTATAATTCTTTTACAGTTCCATTCAATGCGGAAATGAAAGATAAGACCATAGTGAGGAAAAAAAAATTAGGCCACTTGGGCTAATGGATTTTCAAATATTAGAATTATATGATAATATAAGAACCCTAGGACTATGTACAGTTCCTAAATAAATCAAACGAAGCATAAAAAGCTTTCTCATACCTAAATAAAGAACTGATAATAGATATCACATTTGTAAGTAACCTAAAGACAAATGTATAAGTAGATTAACCATGTTCTGGAGCGGATAACAAATTCTGGGTATGCAAAAGAAGGGTCGCTCTGCCCCGTGGTTAGGGTTATGAACCACAGATGAGTCCAAGAATTTGTGAGTCTGGAGCATAACAGTGGAACCCTGTCAGATCATAACTGAACCTTTCAAGGGATGAAACCCTCATGATTATAAAGCCATAGGATTTTCAAAACACAAGGCAATCTTATAAAAGAAATTGGTGCCAAGGGAAAACATTAACACATTGACCCTGTATGAACAGCTCCGATATTTACAAACCAGAATCGTGCACAGTAAGAATAAAGCCAAAAACCAAAATGTGGTTATCAAAAGACTCTGTATCTAGCATTCAATTTCATAGGTAAAGAACATAACTCTATGCTGGTCGGGGCCACATTTCAACTTAAAATACATAGTTTCAACACAATACTTCTTTGAAATTTGAACAGTCCCAACAAATATTTGTGCAAGAATAAAAGAATGACCAAACAAAGGTATTACACTTACACAACATAGAAAAGGGTCTGATGTAGGTGGGCATAGTCCTAGCTATGCACTAGGACATCCACATTATAAGTGAGAAAATTCTATATATTTCTTCAACTTGGAAATTCTAGTATAATTACAAAAATGATAAACTAGCCAGAGTCTAGATATTCCCTGTGCAGCAAAAAGCACCGAGTTCGTAAGGTGAACAACGCCCTTTATTAACAAATCTTACATAGAATAAAACCCCAGAAGGGAAGATCCTTCGACAAACTTTGGGAAAACCTCTTGAAACCCAAACCATTTGATTTTGTATGCTGTCATTAAGACCAAGAAGCCATATAATATGTAGAGTACCGAGACCTAGACATCACTCTAAACCTTAATCCTTCAGCGCGAGGGCACCAAGTCGGGATCAACTCTTACATAGAAACCCTTAAAGCCCAATGCTGCAGGAACACCTTTCCACCAGTTGTAGCCGAGAGATTCGAGGCAGTCAACAGGCATCTTTCATGGCATCACAGCCATAAGGTATTCGATTAATGTGACTGATAAAAAAAATACACAATAGCTGAGACAGCGAAGAAAAAAGGACAATGTCAGGATGCTTCCAACCCAAACATGTCTTGCCCAGGAGATGTTGAAGCCGCCACTGAAGGAGCACCTCTTCTTCTGAAATAGTTAAGAGCCATAGATGTACCCGGAACATCCTACGAGCAGCATGAACCCACATAAAAAGAAAACATGATTAGAGCAACTCGTGAACATGTAGCACTTCCAACTATGAATGTTTAAGAAGGTAAGCATGTAATAGCTCTACGGAAACACAATTTACCTGAAAGGTCTTGTCCACTGCCAAATCCTAAGTCTAAACAATACCGGTAACTTGAATGTAATTTTGTGCACCGAGTATACTAGAGCTGCTAATCGAAGGGCCAAACCAGAACAAGCTTCGCAGGAGAGCTGTCAAGCAAATGAGGTCAATCTCATCGCATTCCAAAGAAGAGGTAACTCCCGAAAAGGTTGCCACCGTCGAATCGTGGGAGATATTATGCATTGTCGATGAGGGTGGGGTTTCCAAGTGGGCTAATGAGACTGAACCGCCTGCTTAGGCCACGTACAGGACGAAGCAGGTAGAGTTAATAACATTCGCAGCAAGCATGGCAAGCCACGTGATGGCAGAAGCATAAAATGCAGATTGGAGTTTATTTGCAAGCCGCGTGGACCACCAAGCATGAAACCAAACCCTCGGAATTAAAGTTCTTATTAATGACACTAGTACAATAGTGATTACAAAAAAATCTAGAGCTGCGTGTATACCAAAAATTCAATATTGTGGAGAAACTTTAAAGTTACAATAATTTTTTTTTATGAGGTATGTAATTTTTGTAATTTAATAAGGTGGAGTCATTACAAGTGGTATTAGAGGCAAGTTTCAAAGGTTGTGGCCTCTGGGAAATAAATAGATAACGTATATTCATTTTATTTCCATTTCTATTGTGTATTTAAAGAGAAAAAAAACAAATAATGTGTTAACCCTTCTTTTGTTACTTTTCTTATGTTAAGTACAGGAAAACAGAAGACTGCCAATATGAGAAGAGGAGATAGTGTTTCGCATAGGTTTGTGGTGGGTCAAGGACCCCCAACAGGCCCTGAAAATAACCCAGAATTATGGGTACAACTTGGAAAGGTGGCTCACAACACGAATCTTGCAATATTAGAGATAGTACAAGAGTTGAAAAATGAAATGGCCCGATTGCGTGAGGATAATGCGAGGTTAACCATGGAACAGGAAAGGATTTTAAAGAGCCTATCTGACAAGCAGAATCAACAACCATTGAATCCCAACGCTCAGCAGAAAAGGGTGTCGGAGGAGCAAAATCACCACACAGAACTATAAGAGTGAGAAGGAAGAGAGGAAGAATGAGAAGAATGATCTCATAATGCTTCCAAGCAACAGACATAAAAAAGGCAACGAATAGAGTTGCAAGGGGAGTTTTGTAAGATCAAACCACCACACTTTGATGGAGAATTGGAGGAAGCAGTCGAGGCGTGGTTGATTAATATGAACAAATACTTCGAGCTATATGAATACGATGAGAACCTCAAGGAACAGTTGGCCATTTTCCAATTACAGGGAAAAGCCACCATGTGGTGGGAAGAAGTTAAGATTGTAAGAGGAGTAAGCGAACATAATATAACTTGGGAAAAATTTCAAAAATACTTTAAGAAAAGATACCTGACCAAATGTTTTTATGATGAAAAAGCAAGAGAATTCCATGACCTACGACTGCGACAACAAACTATGGATGAGTTTATCACTTGTTTTACTTCATTGCTCCGTTATGTGCCTTATATTTGAGAGGAAAAGGCTAAATTACAAAGGTTCGTCAGTAGTTTACCTTTGAACATGAGGGAAAGAATAGAGTTTGACAATCCAAAAATGATGGATGAGGTAATACTTAAAGCTATAATTTGTTACCAACAAAGTAAACAGAAGGGAGAAATCCCGCGTAAAAGGTGGATTGATCAGAGAAGCAACAAGTTGGCTGGAAATAATAAAGGAAATTGAGGTGGTGGTAACAAGGGATTTGCCAAGGGGAAAAATGACAGAAATATACAGAAGAATCCGCTCAGGTCAAAGCCAACCAATGAGTCTAGAATCAATGAACAACCTGGAAAAATAGACAATGAAGGGACAGCAAGGCCTCGAGTGAAATGTTGGGGCTGCGGTGGGCCTCATTACGTTAAAAACTATCCTCAATGAAATCAAACTGAACAATTTTCCCAGATCCATGAAGCATCTACAGTGGGCGATGTACGATGTAGTTTACCAAGGATTAATGCTGCCCTAGAAGATCGTCAAGTGGAGTACCATCCGACCATGGTGGAATTTGAAGGTAAGATCTTAGACCTTGTTGTAACTATTTTAATTGATCCTGGAGCTACATTAAGTTATATTAGTCCTACGGTTGTAGAGCATTGTAAATTGCAACATGTTAAATTTAAGGACCCTTGGCTAGTATAACTAGAAATAGGGGCAAAGAGAAGAGTGCTTGCTAAGGTCAATAACTGCCCTTTAAAGATAGCAGGACAGCCAGTGATGGCAAATTTAAACGTGCTTCCCCTTGGTTCATATGATGTACTGATTGGTATGGACTGGTTAGAAAAACACTGGTCCATAAGAAACACTATCTATTACAAAGATGAGCTTGGAGGAAGGCAAGAGATGCAAGGAATTAAGCAGCCAGTGCAGATTCGGCCAATAACCATCTCTCAGTTAGCAAAATGCATTAGGAAAGGATGTTAGATTTATGCCATCCAAGTAGGTTATGCCAACTCAAAAAATAAAACAACCACATTGAAAAACATTCCCGTGATAAAAGAATTTGCTGATGTGTTTCCAGAAGAGATTCCCAGACTGCCACCCAAGAGAGACATAGACTTTACTATCAAATTGGTGCCAGGGGTAGCCTCGGTATCTCGAGCGCCCTACAGAATGAGCACACCAAAATTGATAGAGTTAAAAATGCAATTACAGGATCTATTAGACAAAAACTACATTAGCCCCAGTGTGTCTCCCTAGGGAGCCCCGATATTGTTTGTTAAGAAGAAATACGGGACCCTTTGCATGTATATGGATTATTGTCAATTGAATAAATTGACAATAAAAAATAAGTATCCTCTACCTTGTATTGATGAACTTTTTGATCAAGTAAAAGGAGCAACGATACTCTCTAAGATTGATTTTCAATCAGGGTATCACTAAATCAGGATTAAATAGGAAGACATAGCAAAAATTGATTTTAGAACAGGATATGGTCATTATGAGTTTGTGGTGTTACCCTTTGGGTTAACCAACGCCCCTGCAACCTTTATGTGTTTAATGAACGTCATATTTCATCAGTATTTGGATAAATATGTGCTGATTTTTATTGATGATATATTGCTATATTCCCGAACTATGGAGGAGCATAAGGAGCACCTCAGATTGGTACTGCAAACCCTCCGAGAACACCAATTATATGCCAAGTTCATGAAGTGTGATTTCTTTAAGGAACAAATACAATACTTGGGACATATAATCACTAAAGAAGGGATCACGGTGGATTCCGAAAAGATAAGGAGCATAATGGAACGGCTGGTACCAAAGGATGCGGTAGACATCAGATCCTTCGTGGGATTAGCAGGTTATTACAAATGGTTTGTAGAAGGATTTTCGAGAGTAGCTTATCCTATCACTTCCTTACAGAAAAAGGGAAGAACCTTTAGGTGGACCCCAGAATGGAAAAAGCGTTTTGAGCAACTTAAGCATCTGCTCACCACCGCACCCATTCTAAGCATAATCGATCCTAGTAAAGATTATGTGGTGTGTACAAATGCAAGTAAGGAAGGGGTAGGAAGTGTGCTAATGCAATAAGGGAAGGAAATTGCTTACGAGTCAAGAAAATTAAAAGAGCATGAGCAAAAATATTCCGCTTATGATCTGGAGTTAGAAGCCATCATTCACACTTTAAAAATGTGGCAAAATTATCTTATGGGAAGAAATTTTTTATTATTGATAGACCACCATAGTCTGACCAATTATTTTAGCCAACCCACCTAAGTGCTAGGCAAGTACGGTGGGTGGATTTCTTAAGTGTCTTTGATTTCGAGATCAAGCATTTGAAAGGAAAAGAGAACCGGGTGGCAGACATTTTGAGTCAAAAATTACAATGTCTATATGAGATTTCTTGCAGTAAAGGGAAAAGCACCTTGAAAGAAATGATTAAGAAGGTAGCAGAACAAGATACTGCATATCAGCAAATAAAACAGCAAGCGGAACACTCAACCAGAAAGGAAAATCAGCAAGGTTATGCTATGGATGTTGCTGGAATGTTGTATTATAAGAAAAGGTTGTATGTGCCTAATCAAAACATCATTAAAAACCTGATTTTGGATGAATTTCATAAAAGTCATTATGCTAGACACCCAAGGTATCATAAAATGATCACTACGCTCTGAAAACAATATTATTGGCTAGGTATGAAGAAAGATGTGGCTAAATACTTGGCACGTTGTCTGGAGTGTCAACAAATTAAAGCAGAACACCAACACCCTGTGGGGTTATTACAACCATTACCCATTCCGGAATGGAAGTGGGAAACCATTTCTATGGACTTCATAATGGGTTTTCCCAAGTCAAAGAAAAATAACTACTCCATCAGGGTGGTGGTGGACATGTTAAGTAAATCATCACATTTTATACCTCTGAAATCTACTTACAAAGTTGTGCAGACCACCCATGTTTTTATGCAGAATATATTTAGGCTGCATGGGTTACCAAAAACAATAATTTCAGACCGTGATGCAAATTTACATCGGTCTTTTGGAAAACATTGTTTGAAGAATTGGGGACTCAGCTAAATTTTAGTATAGCTTATTACCCTCAGACTGACGAACAAACAAAACGGGTGAACAAGGTGGTGGAAGACATGTTAAGGGCATATGTAATGTAGAAACCAACCAAGTGGGAAGATTATCTGCACTTGGTCAAGTTCGCGTACAATAATGGCTATCATACATCATTGCAAATGAGCCCATTTGAAGTATTGTATAGGCGGAAGTGTTGCACTCCCTCAAGCTGGGGTGGACTGGAAGACAGATTCATGTTAGGTCCTGAAATTCTTAAGGAAATGGAGGAAATGGTTAAGAAGGTATGGTCCAATTTAAAGGAAGCTCAGGATAGGAAAAAGAACTTTGCTGGCTGGAAAAGGTAGTTTAAGGAGTATCAAGTCAGTGATCATGTGTATGTGAGAATTCGAGCAAAAAAGACCACATTACAATGGAGTGGGTGTGCTATGTTGGCACCCGTATTTTGTGGACCTTTGCAGGTCTTAGCAAGAATTGGGTCGGTAGCATACCAGCTCGCTCTTCTTAGTCATATATGGTTCCACAATGTCTTCCATGTTTCCGTGTTAAAAAATATGTTTATGATCCCAAGCATGTAATCAAATGGCAGGATATACAGGTAAGAATTATCTCCGGTAGATCAATCTAAATGTTTTTTTTTTAAATTGATTTAGGATGTTGCATGTTTTAGGTCTAAACGGAAGGAGAAATCTTGGTTGAGCCACTGAACATCCTTGACCAGAGAGAAGTAATGTTGCGGAAACAAGCTATTACCCAAGTTAAAGTGCAGTGGCAACACTTTGGGCCTGATGAGGCCACCTGGGAAGATGAAGACCTCATGAAAAAGGCTTACCCAGGGTCGTTCATGGCCGAAAGACATCGGGACGATGTCCAATTTCAGGAGGGGGGAGATGTAATATATCCAAAATGTTGTAAATATTTTATTTACCATAGTGAAAACAAACTGAAGGATGATGGTTATTATCTGTTTCAATTAATTAATATTTTTATTTTATTGAATGAGAATGAGAAATGATTTCCTAGTGAAGAGGAGATCATGCGACTTATGAGGAGATAAGTTAAAAGAAACGGTTGTTGGAACCCTAACTACCTCCCCTAACCGTGGAGGGCTTCGAGGAAAAGGAAGTGGGGAGGAAAAAAATTGCGTTGTAGAGACATGCAGTGGAAAAGGGGAAAAAGCTTGCTATGTCTGGTGATGATGAGATAGCAAGGGCGTAGAGCGTGAGCAACCTTCGAAAGACTGTATGTCTTTGAGCAAGATAGGGGGGAGATTTGGTCTCGAAAGACAATGTCATGGACGGGTGGTTTGACTTGTTACAGAATCAGAGGTGACCTCTTCCTCTGGAGTTACTTACTTGGAAGCAACTCAGATATGAGGTACCAACCGAAGACTATGCTAATATTTGAACTGAATTAGAAGTGTTATTATTTTGATAGCAACAGGTTCCTAGAGTTTATAATCAAGATAGATATAGCAATTATTTTGCATTCTCTGTTTAAAAAAAAAACTTTGTTCAGAGTGGAAAGTTGATTTCTATTTTGTTGAAAAACTTCGTTCCGAGAATCTAAAGATTGCTGGTAGAATAATTATGTTGCAAAGAAAAAATTATAATTCTTTTACAGTTCCATTCAATGCGGAAATGAAAGATAAGACGACAGTGAGGAAAAACAAATTAGGCCACCTCGGCTAATGTATTTTCAAATATCAGAACTGTATGATAATATAAGAACCGTAGGACTATGTACAGTTCCTAAATAAAACAACGGAAGAAGAAAAAGCTTTCTCATACACATGACTAAATAAATAAATGATAATATATGTCTTGTTTGTAAGTAACCTAAAGACAAATGTAGAAGCCGATTAACCATGTTCTGGAGCGGATAACAAGTTCTGGGTATGCGAAAGAAGGGTCGCTCTACCCAGTGGTCAGGGTTATGAACCGCAGATGAGTCCAAGAATCCCTGAGTCCAGAGAATAACAGTGGAATCCTGTCAAGTCATAATTGAACCTTTCAAGGGATGAAACCCTCATGATTATAAAGCCATAGGATTTGCAAAACATAAGGCAATATTATAAAAGAAATTGGTGCCGAGGGAAAACATTCACACATTGACCCTGTACGAAGAGGCTCCGATATTTACAAACCAGAATCACGCACAGTAAGAAGAAAGCCAAAAACCAAAATGCGGTCATCAAAAGACTCTATATCTGACATTCAATTTCATAGGTAAAGAACATAACTCTATGCTGGCCGAGGCCACATTTCAACTTAAAATACATAGTTTCAATGCAATACTTCTTTGAAATTTGAACAGTCCCAACAAATATTTGCGCAAGCATAAAAGAATGACCAAACAAAGGTATTACATTTATACAACAGAGAAAAGGGTCCAATGCAGGTGGGCATAGTCCCAGCTATCCACCAGGTCATCCACATTATAACTGAGAAAATTCTATACAGTTCTTCAACTTGGAAATTCCAGTATAATTACAAAAATAATAAACTAGCCAGAATCTAGATATTCCATGTACAGCAGAAAGCACCGAGTTCGTAAAGGGAACAACACCCTTTATTAATAAATCTTACATAGAAGAAAACCCCAGAAGGGAAGATCCTTCGACAAACTTGGGGAAAACCTCTTGAAACCCTAACCATTTGATTCTGTATGTTGTCATTAAGACCGAGAAGTCATATAATATGTAGAGTACCGAGACCCAGACATCACCCTAAACCTTAATCCTTTAACTCAAGGGCACCAGGCCAGGATGAAATCTTACTTGGAAACCCTTAAAGCCCAACGCTGTAGGAGCGCCTCTCCACCAGTTGTAGTCGAGAGATTCGAGGCAGTTAACAGGCATCCTGCATGGTATCATAGCCATAAGGTATTCGATTAATGCAACTGATAAAACAAATAAACAATAGCTGAGACATCCAAGAAAAAAGTACAATGCCAGGAAGCTCCAACCCAAACATGTCTTACTCAGGAGATGTCAAAACTGCCACTGAAGGAGCACCTCTTCTTCTGAAATAGTTAAGAGCCATAGTTGTACCCAGAACATCCTGCGAGCAGCATGAACCCACATAAAAAGAAAACATGATTAGAGCAACTGGTGAACATGTAGCGCTTCCAACTATGAATGTTTAAGAAGGTAAGCATGTAATAGCTCTGTGGAAACACAATTTACCTGCAAGGTCTTGTCCGCTGCCAAACCCTCAGTATGAACAATACCGACAACTTGAACGTAATTTTGTGCACCCAGTATACTGGAGCTTCTAATGGAAGGTCCAAATGAGAGTAGGCTTTGTAGGAGAGCTGCCAAGCAAATGCGGTCAATCTCATTGCATTCCAAAGAAGAGGTAAGTCCCGAGAAGGTCGCCATCGTCAGATTGCAACAGATATTATGCATCATTGATGAGGGTGAGGTTTCCAAGTGGGCTGATGAGACTGGACCACCTGCCTAAGCCACGTACAGGATGAAGCGGGTAGAGTTAATAACATTCGCAGCTGGCGTGGCAAGCCACGTGATGGAAGAAGCATAAAACGCAGATTGGAGTCTATTTGCAAGTCGCGTGGACCACCAAGCATGAAACCAAACCCTCAGAATTAAAGTGCTTATTAATGACGCTAGTACAATAGTGATTACAACAAAATCTAGAGTTGCGTGTATACCAAGAATTCAATATTGTGGAGAAACTTTATAGTTGCAGTAAATTTTGTTTTATGAGGTATGTAATTTCTGTAATTTAATAAGGTGGAGTCACTACAAGTGGTATCAGAGCCAAGTTTCAAAAATTGTGGCCTTGAGAAATAAATAGATAAAGTATATTCATTTTATTTCCATTTCTATTATGTATTTAAAGAAAAAATAAAAAACAGTTAACGCGTTAACCCTTCTTCTGTTACTTTTCTTATGTTAAGTATAGGAAAACAGAAGACCACCAATATGAGAAGAGCAGACAGTGTTTCACATAGGTTTGTGGTGGGTTAAGGACATGCAACAGGCCCTAAAAATAACCCAGAATTAGGGGTATAGCTTGGAGAGGAGGCTCGCAATATGAATATGGCAATATTAGAGACAGTACAGGAGTTGAAAAATGAAATGGCTAGATTGCAGGAGGATAACACGAGGTTAACCATGGAATAGGAAAGGATTATAAAGAGCCTATCTGACAAGCAGAATCAGTAACTGCTGAATCCCGGCGCTGAGAATCATCACACAGAACCAGAAGAGTCAGAAGGATGGGAGGAAGAATGAGAAGAACGATCTGATAATGCTTTTGAGCAACAGACATTAAAAAGGAAATGGATAAAGTTGCAAGGGGAGTTTCATAAGATCAAACTACCACACTTTGATGGAGAATTGGAGGAAGCAGCTGAGGCATGGTTGATTAATATGAACAAATACTTCCAGCTATATGAATACGATCACAACCTCAAGGCACAGTTGGCCATTTTCCAATTATAGGGAAAAGCCACCTTGTGGTGGGAAGAAGTTAAGATTGTAAGAGGAGTAAGCGAAAAGAATATAACTTGGGAAAATTTTCAAAAATACTTTAAGGAAAGATACCTGACTGAACGTTTTTACAATGAAAAAAGCAAGAGAATTCCATGACCTGCAACTGGGACAACAAACTATGGATGAGTTTATCACTCGTTTTACTTCATTGCTCCATTGTGTGCCTTATATTTGAGAGGAAAAGGCTAAAGTAAAGAGGTTCTTCAGTAGTTTACCTTTGAAAATGAGGGAAAGAATTGAGTTTGACAATCCAAAAATGAAGGATGAGGTAATACGTAAAGCTAGAATTTGTTACCAGCAAAGTAAATAGAAGGAAGAAATCTCGGGTAAAAGTTGGATTTATAAGAGAAGCAACAAGTTGGCTGGAAATAATAAAGGAAATCGAGGTGGTGGTAACAAGGGATTTGCCAAAGGGAAAAACAAAATAAATATACAGAAGAATCCGCTTAGGTCAAAGCCAACCAATGAGTCCAGAATCACCGAAAAGCCTGGAAAAATAGACAATGAAGGGACAATAAGGCCTCGAGTGCAATGTTGGGGATGCGGTGGGCCTCATTACGTTGAAAACTATCCTCAACGAAAGGGAACCGAACAGGGTTCCCAGATCCATGAAGCATCTACAGTCGGCGATGTAAAACGTAGTTTACCAAGGATTAATGTTGCCTTGGAAGATCGTCAGGCGGAGTACCAGCCGACCATGGTGGAATTTGAAGGTAAGATCTTAGACCTTGCTGTAACTGTTTTAATTGATCATGGAGCTACATTAAGTTATATTAGTCCTAAGGTTGTGGAGGATTGTAAATTGCAACCTGTTAAATTTAAGGACCCTTGGCTAGTACAACTGGCAATAGGGGCAAAGAGACGAGTGCTTTCTAAGGTCAATAACTGCCCTTTAAAGATAGCAAGACAGCTAGTGATGGCAGATTTAAACGTGCTTCCCCTTGGTTCGTATAATGTACTGATTGGTATGGGCTAGTAGAAAAAAAATGATCCATAATTAACTATAAAACAAAGACTATCTGTTACAAAGATGAGCTTGGAGGAAGGGAAGAGATGAAAGGAATTAAGCGGCCAATGTAGATTCGGCCAATAACTGCCTCTCAGTTAGCAAAATGCATTAGGAAAGGATGCAGATTTATGCCATCCAAGTGGGTTATGCCAACTCGAAAAATAAAACAACCACATTGGAAAACATTCATGTGATACAAGAATTTGCTGATGTGTTTCTGGAAGAGATTCTCGAACTGCCACCCAAGAGATACATAGACTTTATAATCGAATTGGTGCCAGGGGCAGCCCCGGTATCTCGAGCACCCTACAGAATGAGCACACCAGAATTGACAGAGTTAAAAATGCAATTAGAAGAGCTGTTAGACAAAAACTACTGTTACACTAAAATTTGTCACCATGACTATTTGCAGTTAGTATGGCTCCATCAACTGTCATACTATCCTCCCTAGCAAGTCTCATACCTCTGCTCTCCATGTCAAACTCCAAGAAAGAGAGAAAGTCTTTAAAAATCTATTTATCTCTCGGTACGTTGTTTCTCTCAACCTTACCTGCGTGTACCCAACTCAAGTTCACAATACCTACGTACTTGTACGCTCTGTATGTAAAGGGGTGGGTGCGTACTCCTGTAAAGGTCAAAAGGCGCGAGTTTCATCTTAAAAAAGTTACTTGTGGTCATTTCTAGAGCATTCTAGAAGCTTGTTCGACGTGTATTGAGTGCCTCCAGATGGTTCATGTATCCCTATGAAAGAGGAACTTATCCCATCAAGAGAGGGGCTTATCCCATTGATGGTGGACGTGACTAACTTCCTCTAGAGTACTATAAATACAGGCATTGGACCAGAAGGGAGGGGGTTGAAAGCTAAATATTCCTAAGGGTAGATGCTGCTGGAATTAGGACTTCCTTGTAGAAGCTTGTGAGGAGAGATTCCCATCCTTTCTTGTTTCATTTGGAAGTGGGTGAGCTTATCAAAGTAAAGGAGAACTCTCGCTGGACCGTGGGAGGGACCTGCAGAACACCAAGGCTCAGGTTGTAATGGTTTCTTTTGTTTCCTAATAATACAAATAAGTCCAGTCTTCTCAACAATTTGTTATTTATGAGTTGTTTCATATAATCCTTGGTCTGTATGTTAAATATGTTTTATTTTATGAGATATTCAGGTGCTATTTAATCGTTTGATTGTTAGTGAATGCAGGTTTTGGAGAGAAGAAGGAGCTCATCCGGATTGACGAGGCTGGAAAACTACAACAGCGTTGGACTACAGGTAGGATCTAAACACTTGATTTCTTATATGGTAAATGCATATTTAGAGAAGGATTGTTCTTAATTGTCTTGTTTGTCACTAGAAAGCCTTAAGCTTCTAGGGAGGTTGGTTTTGTCCGCAAAATCGACTCTTTCCACCTGACAAAATGGCGACTCCACTGGGGATCGAACCCAGAATCTCTGGTTTCGCAGACCATAGATTCTGCCCACCAGAAAACATTCATTAGAATTCATTAAATCAAAAATTAATGGTTTAGTTTTTAGATTTGGGGTTTTAAATTTACTTTGTGCGAAGTACAATAGTGATTACAACAAAATTAATGACGCTAGTACAATAGTGATTACAACAAAATCTAGAGTTGTGCGTATACCAAGAACTCAATATTGTGGAGAAACTTTATAGTTGCAATAAATTTTTTTTTATGAGGTATGTAATTTCTGTAATTTAATAATTTGGATTCATTACAAGTGGTATCAGAGCCAAGTTTCAAAAACTGTGTCCTCGAGAAATAAATAAATAAAGTATATTCATTTTATTTCCATTTCTATTCTGTATTTAAAGAAAAAATAAAAAACAGTTAACACGTTAACCCTTACTCTGTTACTTTTCTTATGTTAAGTACAGGAAAACAGAAGATCACCAATATGAGAAGAGAAGACAGTGTTTCGCATAGGTTTGTGGTGGGTTAAGGACCTGCAACAGGCCCTAAAAATAACCCAAAATTAGGGGTATAGCTTGGAGAGGAGGTTCGCAATACGAATCTGGCAATATTAGAGACAGTACAGGAGTTGAAAAATGAAATGGCTAGATTGCAGGAGGATAACGCGAGGTTAACCATGGAATAGGAAAGGATTATAAAGAGCCTATCTGACAAGCAAAATCAATAACCGCTGAATCCCAGCGCTGAGCAACAAAGGGTGTTGGAGGAGAAAAATCATCACACAGAATGAGAAGAGTTAGAAGGAAGGGAGGAAGAACGAGAAGAATGATCTGATAATGCTTCTGAGCAACAGACATTAAAAAGGCAATGGATAAAGTTGCAAGGGGAGTTTCGAAAGCTCAAACCGCCACACTTTGATGGAGAATTGGAGGAAGCAGCTGAGGCGTGGTTGATTAATATGAACAAATACTTCGAGCTATATGAATACAATCACAACCGCAAGGCACATTTGGCCATTTTCCAATTATAGGGAAAAGCCACCTTGTGGTGGGAAGAAGTTAAGATTGTAAGAGGAGTAAGCGAACATAATATAAGTTGGGAAGAATTTCAAAAATACTTTAAGGAAAGATACCTGACCGAACTTTTTACAACGAAAAAAGCAAGAGAATTCCATGACGTGCAACTGGGACAACAAACTATGGATGAGTTTATCACTTGTTTTACTTCATTGCTCCATTATGTGCCTTATATTCGAGAGGAAAAGGCTAAAGTACATAGGTTCTTTAGTAGTTTACCTTTGAAAATGAGGGAAAGAATTGAGTTTGACAATCCAAAGATGATGGATGAGGTAATACTTAAAGCTATAATTTGTTACCAGCAAAGTAAATAGAAGGAAGAAATCTCGTGTAAAAGGTGGATTGATAAGAGGAGCAACAAGTTGGCTGGAAATAATAAAGGAAATCGAGGTGGTGGTAACAAGGGATTTGCCAAAGGGCAAAACAACATAAATATACAAAAGAATCCGCTCAGGTCAACGCCAACCAATGAGTCCAGAATCAGCGAAAAACATGGAAAAATAGACAATGAAGGGACAACAAGGCCTCGAGTGCAATGTTGGGGTTGCAGTGGGCCTCATTACGTTAAAAACTATCCTCAACGAAAGGGAACCGAACAGGTTTCCCAGATCCATGAAGCATCTACAGTCGGCGATGTAAGATGTAGTTTACCAAGGATTAATGTTTCCTTGGAAGATCGTCAAGCGGAGTACCAGCTGACCATGGTGGAATTTGAAGGTAAGATCTTAGACCTTGCTGTAACTTTTTTAATTGATCATGGAGCTACATTAAGTTATACTAGTCATAAGGTTGTGGAGGATTGTAAATTGCAACCTGTTAAATTTAAGGACCCTTGGCTAGTACAGCTGGCAATATGGGCAAAGAGACGAGTGCTTGCTAAAGTCAATAACTGCCCTTTAAAGATAGCAAGACAACTAGTGATGGCATATTTAAACGTGCTTCCCCTTGGTTCGTATAATGTACTAATTGGTATGGGCTGGTAGAAAAACAATGATCAATAATTAACTATAAAACAAAGACTATTTGTTACAAACATGAGCTTGGAGGAAGGCAAGAGATGCAAGGAATTAAGCGGCCAATGCAGATTCGGTCAATAACTGCCTCTCAGTTAGCAAAATGCATTAGGAAAGGATGTCACATTTATGCCATCCAAGCAGGTTATGCCAACTCGAAAAATAAAACAGCCACATTGGAAAACATTTCTATGATACAAGAATTTGTTGGCGTGTTTCTGGAAGAGATTCCTGGACTCCCACCCAAGAGAGACATAGACTTTGCTATCGAATTGGTGCCAGGGGCAGCCCCGGTATCTCGAGCACCCTACAGAATGAGCACACTAGAATTGACAGAGTTAAAAATGAAATTAGAAGAGCTGTTAGACAAAAACTACATTCACCCCAATGTGTCCCCTTGGGGAGCCCTGGTATTGTTCTTTAAGAAGAAAGATGGGATCCTTCACATGTGTATGGATTATCGTCAATTGAATAAATTGACAATCAAAAATAAGTATCCTCTACCCCGTATTGATGAACTTTTTGATCAAGTAAAAAAAGCAATGGTATTCTCCAAGATTGATTTGTGATCAAGGTATCACCAAATCATGATTAAAGAAGAACACATAGAAAAAGCTGCTTTTAGAACATGATATGGTCTTTATGAGTTTGTGGTGTTACCCTTTGGGTTAACCAACGCCCCCACAACCTTTATGTGTTTAATGAAAGTCATATTTCATTAGTGTTTGGTTAAGTTTGTGCTGATTTTTATTGAAGATATACTGATATATTCCCGAACTATGGAGGAGCATAAGGAGCAACTCAGATTGGTACTGCAAACCCTCTCAAAACACCAGTTATATGCCAAGTTCAGCAAGTGTGATTTCTTTAAAGAACAAATACAATATTTGGGACATATAATCACTAAAGAAGGGATCACAGTGGATATCGAAAAGATAAGGTCCATAATGGAATGGCCGGTACCAAAGGATGTGGCAGACATCAGATCCTTCATGGGATTAGCAAGTTATTACAGACCGTTTGTAGAAGGATTTTTGAGAGTAGCTTATCCTATCACTTTCTTACAGGAAAAGCAAAGATCCTTTAGGTGGACCCCAGAATGCCAAAAGAGTTTTGAACAACTTAAGCATCTACTCACCACCGCACCCATCTAAGCATAGCCGATCCAAATAAAGATTATGTGGTGTGCATGGACGCAAGTAAGGAAGGGGTAGGAGGTGTGTTAATGCAAGAAAGGAAGGTAATTGCTTACGAGTCAAGAAAATTAAAAGAGCATAAATAGAAATATTTCGCTTATGATCTGGAGTTGGCAGCAGTCATTCACGCTTTAAAAATGTGGCGACATTATCTTATGGGAAGAAAATTTTTATTATTGACGGACCACCACAGTCTGACCAATTATTTTAGCGAGCCCACCTTAAATGCTAGGTAAGTATGGTGGGTGGATTTCTTAAGTGGCTTTGATTTCGAGATCAAGCATTTGAAAGGGAAAGAGAACCGGGTGGCAGATGCATTGAGTCGAAAATTACAATGTCTATATGAGATTTCTTGTAGTAAAGGGAAAAGAACCTTCAAAGAAATGATTAAGAAGGCAGCAGAACAAGATACCGCATATCAGCAAATAAAACAACAAGCGCAACGCTCAACCAACAAGGAAAATCGACAAGGTTATGCTATGGATGTTGTTGGAATGTTGTATTATAAGAAAAGGCTGTATGTGCCTAATCAAAACAGCGTTAAAAACCTAATTTTGGATGAATTTCATAAAATTCATTATGTTGGACACCCAGGGTATCAGAAAATGATCACTGCACTCTAAAAAGAATATTATTGGCTGGGTATGAAGAAAGATGTGGTTGAATACTTGGCACGTTGTCTGGAGTGCCAAGAAATTAAAGCAGAACACCAACACCCTGTGGGTTTATTACAACCATTACCCATTCCGGAATGGAAGTGGGAAACCATTTCTATGGACTTCATGATGGGTTTTCCTGAGTCAAAGAAAAATAACGAGTCCATCATGGTGGTGGTGGACAAGTTAAGTAAATCAATGCATTTTATACCTGTGAAATCTACTTACACAGCTGTGCAGATCACCCATGCTTTTATGCAGAATATATTTCGGCTGCATGGGTTACCAAAAACAATAATTTTAGACCGTGACATAAAATTTACATCGATCTTTTGGAAAACAATGCTTGAAGAATTGGTGACTCGGTTGAATTTCAGTACAACTTATCACCCTCAGACTGACAGACAAACAGAACGGGTGAACCAGGTGGTGGAAGACATGTTAAGGGCATATGTAATACAACAACCAACCAAGTGGGAAGATTATCTGCACTTGGTCGAGTTCACGTACAATAATGGCTATCATACATAATTGCAAATGAGCCCATTTGAAGTATTGTACAAGCGGAAGTGTCGCACGCCCTCAAGCTGGGGTGGACCGGAAGACAGATTGATGTTAGGTCCCGAAATGCTTAAGGAAATGGAAGAAATGGTTAAGAAGGTATGGTCCAATTTAAAGGCAGCTTAGGATAGGAAAAAGAACTTTGCTGATTAGAAAAGGAAGTTTAAGGAGTATCAAGTTAGTGATCATGTGTATGTGAGAATTCGAGCAAAAAAGAGCACATTACAATGGAGCGGGTGCGCTAAGTTGGCACCCCGATTTTGTGGACCTTTTCAAGTCTTAGCAAGAATTGGGCTGGTAGCATACCAGCTCGCTCTACTGAGTCATATACGGGTCAACAATATCTGGCAGGGTATACAGATAAGAATTATCTCCGGTAGACCAATCTAAATGTTTAAAAAAAAAACTAATTTAGGATGTTGCATGTTTCAGGTCGAATCGGAAGGAGAAATCTTAGTCGAGCCGCTGAACATCCTCGATCAGAGAGAAGTAATGTTGCGGAAACAAGTTATTACCCAAGTTAAAATGTAGTGGCAGCACTTTGGGCCTAATGAGGCCACCTGGGAAGATGAAGAGCTCATGAAAAAGGCTTACCCAGGGTTGTTTATGGCCGAAAGACATCAGGACGATGTCCATTTTCAGGAGGGGGAGATGTAATATCACCAAAATGTTGTAAATATTTTATTTACCATAGTGAAAACAAACTGAAGGATGATGGTTATTATCTGTTTGAATTAATTAAAATTTTTATTTTATTGAATGAAAATGAGAAATGATTTCCTAGTGAAGAGGAGATCATGTAACCTCTAAGGAGGGAAGTTAAAAGAAATAGTTGTTGGAACCATAACTACCTCCCCTAACCGTGGAGGGCTTCCAGGAAAAGGAAGTGAGGGGAGGAAAAAAACTATGTTGTAGAGACAGGCAGTGGAAAAGGGGAAAAAGCTTGCTATGTCTCGTGATGATCAAATAGCAAGGGTGCAGAGCACGAGAAACCTACAAAATATTGTATGTCTTTCAACAAGCTAGGGGGGAGATTTGGTTTCGAAAGACAATCTCATTGTCAGGTGGTTTGACTAGCTACAGAATCAGAGGTGATCTCTTCCTCTAGAGCTACTTACTTGGAAGCAACTCAGGTATGTGGTACCAACCGAAGACTGTGCTAATATTTGAACTGAATTAGAAGTGTTATTCTTCTACGAGCAACAAGTTCCTAGAGTTTATAAGCAAAATAAATATAGCAAGTTTCAGATACTTTCTTTATATACAGAGTTTACTATTTCCAAAAGATACTTGTAGCAAGTGCAACTGTCAAGGAGGGTCATTCTCATTTAAGAAATTAGTTTATATTCTCTTTTTAAAAAAAACTTTGTTCAGAGTGGAAAGTTGATTTCTATTTTGTTGAAAAACTCCATTCCGACAGTCTAAAGATTGCTTGTAGAATAATTCTGTTGCAAAGAAAAAGTTATAATTCTTTTGCAATTCCATTCAATGCGAAAATGAAAGATAAGACCATAGTGAGGAAAAATGAACTAGGCCACGTGGGCTAATGTATTTTCAAATATTAGAACTATATGATAATATAAGAACCTTAGGACTATGTACAGTTCCTAAATAAAACAACGGAAGCGGAAAATGCTTTCTCATACGCATGACTAAATAAAGAACTGATAATAGATGTCTCGTTTGTACGTAACCTAAAGACAAATGTAGAAGCAGATTAACCATGTTTTGGAGCAGATAACAAGTCTGGGGTATGCGAAAGAAGGGTCGCTCTGCCCCATGGTCAGGGTTATGAACTGCGGATGAGTCCAAGAATCCCTGAGTCTGGAGGATAAGAGTGGAACCCTATTGGGTCATAACTAAACCTTTCGAGGGATGAAACCCTCATGATTATAAAGCCATAGGATTTGCAAAACATAAGGCAATCTTATAAAATAAATTGGTGCCGAGGGAAAACATTAACACATTGACCCTGTATGAACACGCTCCGATATTTACAAACCAGAATCGTGCACAGTAAGAATAAAGCCAAAAACGCAAATGCAGTTATCAAAAGATTTTGTATCTGACATTCAATTTTATAGGCAAAGAACAGAACTCTATCCTGGCCGAGGCCACATTTCAGCTTAAAATACATTGTTTCAACGCAATACTTCCTTGAAATTTGAACAGTCCCAACAAATATTTGCGCAAGCATAAAAGAATGACCAAACAAAGGTATTACATTTACACAACATAGAAAAGGGTCCGATGCAGGTGGGCATAGTCCCAACTATGCACCAGGTCATCCACATTATAACTCAGAAAATTCTATATAGTTCTTCAACCTGGAAATTCCAGTATAATTACAAAAATAATAAACTAGAGAGAGTCTAGATATTCCTGTGCAGCAAAAAGCACCGAGTTCGTAAAGGGAACAATGCCCTTTATTAACAAATATTACAGAGAAGAAAACCCCACAAGGGAAGATCCTTCGACAAACTTGGGGAAAACCTCTTGAAACCCTAACCATTTGATTTTATATGCTGTCATTAAGACCAAGAAGCCATATAATATGCAGAGTATCGAGACCTAGAGATCACCCTAAACCTTAATCCTTCAGCTCGAGGGCACGAGGTCGGGATGAACTCTTACGTGGAAACCCTTAAAGCCCTACGCTGTAGGTGCGCCTTTCCACCAGTTGTAGCCGAGAGATTCGAGGCAGTCAACAGGCATCCTACATGGTATCATAGCCATAAGGTATTCGATTAATGCGACCCATAAAACAAATACACAATAACTGAGACAGCCAAGAAAAAGGGACAATGTGAGTAAGATTCCAACCCAAACATGTCTTACTCGGGAGATGTCGAAATTGCCACTAAAGGAGCACCTCTTCTTTTGAAATAGTTAAGAGCCATAGCTGTACCCGGAACATCCTGCGAGGAGCATGAACCCACATAAAAAGAAAACATGATTAGAGCAACTCGTGAGCATGTAGCGCTTCCAGCTATGAATGTTTAAGAAGGTAAGCATGTAATAGCTCTACAGAAACACAATTTACCTGAAAGGTCTTGTCCGTTGCCAAAACCTGAGTCTGAACAATACTGACAACTTGAACGTAATTCTGTGTGCCCAGTATACTGGAGCTGCTAATGGAAGGGGTAAACCAGAGCAGGCTCTGCAGGAGAGCTGCCAAGCAAAGGAGGTCAATCTCATCGCATTCCAAAGAAGACGTAAGTCATGAGAAGGTCTCCCTTGTTGGATCGCGGGAGATATCATGCACAGTCGATGAGGGCGGGGTTTCCAAGTGGGCTGATGAGATCGGACAACCTGCCCGGGCCACATACTAGATGAAGCGGGTAGAGTTAATAACATTCGCGGCAGGCATGGCAAGTGTAACGACCTATAGTTCCTGGGTGCGCGGGTGAACAGGCGTGCGCACGGGTGAGGCTTGAACGAGCGACAGACGAGATGAACGAACTGCGGTTACGGGATGTGAGCTCTTCCTGTAGTGCGATGATACTTATGCGCACAAGGGAAGGGAGAGCGAGCTTGTTTATAGGCATGATAGCACGTGCGAACATGTATGGAGGCCGACCTTTGAACGTGGGCAAAGCGGACGGTGCGTTGAAGCTTTTGCGATGGCGTTGGGGTGTTGGGCGAGTCAGTTGGGCAGCTAGACTTCACCCTACGCATGTGTATATATTGGATGAGCGTGGAGCTCATTTCACCATCAATCACTCGCTCATCTTCTTCGCTCGATGGGAGAAAGGCGCAGATTTAGTGCGCAGTACTAAGAGGAAGGCGTAGATTTGGATGCGCCCATTCTTGGGCACGGTTGCACGGAGGTGACTCACTTTGTCTCGAATGTGGGTGAAGGTGCGGGCAGGAGTGCCCAGTGGTTGGGTGAAGGCGTGCACAGGTGTGTGGCGCCCGACGGACGGTTGTGGCGTGCATGGGTGTGGCGCCTAGTTTGTGCGAAGGTTTGTGCAACGACTTGACATGGGTGTCTTGGTGACTCGAGTGAGCGCCCGCCCGTCGTGCAAGTGTGCACGGTGACTTGGTGAAGTGTTGAGATTGTGGACGGAGGTGTGTCTCGGTTGGAGGCGCCTCTCTGTGGCGACTTGGAGGTGCGGCCGAGTTGGGCAATCAACACGAACATGAAACAAGGTGAACGAAACGTTGGTGAGTCATGTTGCGATTGTGCGGAGGTGTCGACGAGCTAGGTAACCGAGTTTTGCCTTGGATTGTAAAATTGGCTAAGTATGAAACTTGGACTTACCAAGTATACTTGTAAAAGCTTGTAAAAACTGTTGTATAATATATTGTTGGGCAGACTCATTGTTCACAGAGTTTCCGCTCCCTTTATACTGTGCAATTGTGTTCATAGTTTATAATTGTTGTTGATAATGAATGTGTATGGGTTTTCATTGGTATAAAAGATAAAGAAATAATACTTGGTTGAGAAACAAAAACTAAGTAGGAGTAAGTGGTTAGGCGTAGTCCACGAACATAAGTATTGTTGAAAAGAAAGTGTTCAGTGGTGCCTCACCTCGCCAAGAGCGGTTGAAAGACTACTTTTAGGCTTGGGGGCGTGAAAGCAAGCGAGGTGATGGCAAAAGCATAAAAAGCAGATTGGAATCTATTTGCAAGCCGCTTGGACCACCAAGCATGGAACCATACCCTCTGAATTAAAGTGTTGATGCTAGTATAATAGTGATTACAACAAAATCTAGACCTCGGTGTATACCAAGAATTCAATATTGTGCAGAAACTTTATAGTTACGGTAATTTTTTTTATGATGTATGTAATTTTTGTAATTTAATAAGGTGGAGTCATTACACAGAACCATCCACAGACATCAAATGCAGAGAGATTGGACATTTGCAAAACCCTCAACCGCCAAAAGATATCACAGGAGACTTGCTTGCTTTCATGGAGTCCAGAACGACTTCATGCCATTGTGAATGATAGTGCAGGCCATGTACATACATCAACTGCAGGCAAACCGTACACCCACTTCTCAGATCACCAGGGTACCGCCAAGAAGCAGTAGCACTAGGCTCTCACATTAGAAAGAAACGTAAGCAACAACAAGAAACCATCTGCACATGATATGCCACACCCATTAAACAAAAGTGAAAGAAGAAAGCATGAGGGCCGAGATTCTTCTTTGGGCTTTCTACTGAAACAGAATTCAGTCATTGGCCAAGCATCCAATTTGAAGTCTGACATGGATGAAACAAATTCTAGACTTATAAACCTTGAAGAAGACATGGCATGCATGAGGAACAAAATCAATGGTAGCATCACAGAAAAAGAAAATAATAGTGACAGTGTGACTGCAGAAGATAAGCTACCTTATAAATTAAGGGAGAACTCAGATTTTAAAAGATTACATTCAGTTACCAAAGGCTGTGGAGGTGGTGGCATAGCTCAGAGCCTCATCAAATCACTACAAAAGCTAAGCCTCAGAGGTTCCAGAAGATCTTCTAACCTCAAACCCACTCAGAATCAAAACGCTTCAGGAAAATCAAACTGGGCTTCAGATTGGCAAATAAGGGCTGAAGACCAATGTTCTGCATGGGAGTTAGATTCAAGCTCCCTAATCAACCAATCAGATGCAGTAGACAGAGTCATTCAATACCACCTTTTTCTGTTAGCTCAAGCCATAGTGAGATCAATGTTGCTAGAGATAAATCCATGACTAGGAGAAGAAGCCATGAAAGAAGCTGCAGTATTTCCTAGAATTGCATTGTTTCTTTTTGAAGTTCACTGTCACAGGTCAATCTTATTTTGAAATAATAAACAGTTTGACATGAAAAATTGTTCTACATATTTCACATCAAAAATTGTTATCCATATACAATGAAGTACTATATTAACAAGATCTAGATTTAAAAAATGGTTATCCAGATACAATGAAGTACTTTATTAACCAGATTGGTACACTTACATTCTATTATAGATTTTCTCATACTTATCTAAGTTTTATCAGGACAAATATTATTGCCAAAACCTTGGGTTATCAAAATCTGCTACCCAAAAACAGCTAACAAAGTTATCAAAATCTGCAACCTAAAAACAATTAAGAAAGTTATCAAAACCAAATATTTATGTTTGTATTACTACATCTCTTCCATACTGAATTAGACAACTACTCTAAACGCAACTAGATAAAAAGATTTTTAAAATTGTGATACAAAAGTAAATCATTCTACCTGTGTTTCTTTGTTACTTCAATTTTCAAAAGCAAGTAATCATAACATTTTCTTTGGCTGTGGATGATGAAAGCAAAACTTATCAGATAGATTTGGTATTTTAACACTACAAAGTTCCAAAAAAGCACCATATATCACTAACTCCAAAACAAAGTTCAAAACAGGCATTTATGACGACTGTGCGTAGTTCTTAGTGTTCCCCTGGCTGAGCATGAAAAGCCATAAAGTTTCTGAATTTTGACTTTTACGGCTCACGTTTGGTTGCGGAATTTTGACTATGTCAGCGTGATCTAGAATCAACAAATTTATGATTGCAGAATTGATAAAAAGAGCCAGAATTTCAAAATTGATTTTGAATGTTTACAACAGCTGTGTAATATTTTCTGGCAGACGAAGTTGATGACAAAAACCAGATAAACCAATAAAAACCTCATTCTGCAAGGCGCATAAATAACTTCAGAATGTGCAGAGAATAGAAGTTACAAATAACATCTTCATATAAATGACTGAATGAGGCCAAAAAAAACAACAACAACAACTTGAATATATCAAGCTAGAGACAAAATGAATAATGAGATCTGCACTGCCTAACTGTCAAAACTTCATATCAAGTCGCCTTTTACATTGATGGAGCTACATCCAGCTCGCATTGGTTAGCCTAGAAACCCAATTTGGACATTTCATCATCAAAGTTCCAGCTTACATTGGTTAACTTCGAAATCCAATTTGGACATTTCATCATCAAAATTCCAGCTTGCATTGGTTAACTTAGAAACCGAATTTGGACATTTCATCATCAAAATTCCATTCTTCTGGCAAAGGAATATAGGTTCCACTGGTATCAGCGTGTCCAGTTGATTCTAGAAATTGAAGCAATGCAAGGAAAGAATCCATGCCTGGTTCCTCAATTGAATTGGATTTTAAGGTCGCCTGGCTTATTTGGGGCTGCAAAACATTCTTCTCAATCAATGAGCTAGCATTCTGAAGAATGCCTTCAGGAATATCCATTATTGCTTGCCCTGCCACATTTCCAGCAATAGTAGTGTTGTTGCCCTCGGAAGTACCAATTCTATTAGCCAAATTGGCCAAACTAGTAGTGCACTTAGCCCAATTTGCCAAATCAGTAGTGCTGAGTGTGGATGATGTAATAACTCCATCAACCGCTTGAGGTGAACACCAGTCATCAAAATAACTGCGATTGTTGCCCTCAGAAATACCAATTATATTAGCCCAATTGGCCAAATCAGTAGCGCTGAGTGCAGATGATGTATTAACATCATCAACCCCTTGAGGTGAACACCAGTCATCAAAATAATTGCGATTATAATCTGAATTCATATTCCAAAATTCAATATGATTTTCAACAGACTGAACGTTAGACACAAACTCTGATATGTTCTCAGAATTGATGCCCGATTCAAATTCTGACATGAAGTTCTCAGAATTGATGCCTTGCACCTGATCATGAAATGGTACAAGTGATGTTTCAACTGAGCTGGTATGCATATCCCCTGGTATAGGTGAGTGACCAGATCTACTTTGTAAGGGTGGTGTCATTAAGTTCTCAGAATTGATGCCTTGCACCTGATCATGAAATTGTACTAGTGGTGTTTCAACTGGGCTGATATGCATATCCCCTGGTATTAGTGACTCGCCAGTTCTACTTTGTAACGGTGGTGTCATGAAGTTCTCAGAATTAATGCCTTGCACCTGATCATGAAATGGTAAAAGTGGTGTTTCAACTGAGCTGATAGGCATATACCCTCGTATTGGTGACTCAACAGATCTACTTTGTAAGGGTGAATCAGATTGAAAGATCTGACGGACCCCATTCAAAAATCTTGCACTAGCTTCCACATTGGAATTTCTGCCCTGAGCGTCACTTGAGCTTGCTGAACGTCCTGGCAAGTGTGTGCATTTATATGTCTTCTCACTCTCATATGTCTTCTTACTCTTACATGTCTTCCTACTCTTGTTGGGATGAGGCTTTTTGGGAGGTGCCTCCTCAGGAAAATTGAGCCTGGCTTTCTTCCCTCTGCGCCTCTTGGCTTCTGCATCATATACTAAAGCAGCTTCTAACGGTGTGTCATAGGTACCAACCCAAACGTTCACGCCTTCGATGGGATCCCTGACTTCTACACCCCATCTTCCCCTGCGTGGTCTTATACCTCTGTATAGGTTCTTCCGCTGCTTCTTGCTATCTGTCTCGTCTGCTCCTTTGATTTCGGAATTTGCAGCAAGACCTCCTTCAAATAACATTAAATTAAAAGCACATCATAAATTATATGAATCTAAAACTTAATATGAACATCTCAAAATTGTGAGATAATTCAACTCACTTTCATGGACGGTAAAAGTATGAACAGACAATAATACCTAAAATAATTAAGAGGGGGAGTGTCAAACGCCTACTTAGATGTTATATGTGAAAAACAAGCTTCACATTTGGCAGCCGTTGGAATGCATTTAATTTTAAAACATTAAAAAGGGCAATTGTGTACAATGCAAATGGATTTGCACAGTGCACTACAGGTTCAGATCAAATGCAGAGATTGTCGATGATGACTTGTGCGCCTTGTTTTAAATGCATAATACACTACAGGCTTAGACTTTATGCAGAGATTGTGGATAAGGACTTGCACGCCTTGTTTTAATCTTACCGAGTTGGAATTGGTATTGTGGATAAGGACTTGCATGTCTTTTTTTAATCTTGCCGAATTGTTTGTCAGCTGGTACCTCCCCCTCGGAGTACTTGATAGGCAAATGGGGCTCTCTCAAATCTATGGTGAAGAAATGGCAAATAAACAAATAAATAGTGCTGAGCTAAAGAATATAGAAAAGGAGCTTGCCGATATTGCTGCAACCATGACTTCCAACTCCATCCCATGGAGCTCTAGGAATTTGGGAACTTGAGAGAAAAAAGCAGCAAATCTTAAAGTTTGAAGAGATTTCTTGGTGGCTCAAAAGCCCCGTTACATGGCTGAGGGAAGGTGATAAGAACAGAGCTACAAGGCTGAGAGAAGGTGATAAGAACACAAAATTTCTTCACGGTTTCGCGAACAAAAGAAGAGCCACAAATTCTATTTGAAAAATAAAAAATGAGAATGGAGACCTGCTTCACTCCGAAGATGACATTTCTAATGAAGCTGTCAAGCACTTTAAGACATAGATCCATTTCCTTGCATGTTCAAGGATGAAGGCAATGAAATAATCTCTGCTGTTGTTTGGGAGGAGGAATTACTATCTGTTATGCTGTCTTTCAAAAAAGATAAATGTCCTGGCCCAGACTGTTGGACCATTGACATTTTTATATACTTTTTTGATTTCATGAAAATGACATCTTGGGGATGGTGGAAGAAACCAGAATGCAAGGGAGAATTAATCCTCATATCTCTTCCACTTACATAGCTCTTATTCTAAAAAAAAGGAATCCTCTTCCTTTGTTGATTATAGGCCTACATAGCTCTTATTCCAAAAAAAAAGGAATCCTCTTCCTTTGTTGATTATAGGCAGATTTCATTATGCAACGCCATCTACAAAATCATTTCAAAACTTATTGCAGAGAGAATCAGAGGCAACTTATCAGCTCACATCTCAAGGGAACAACATGGATTTCTTATTGGCAGAAACATTCTGGATGTTGTAGCCATAACTCAAGAAACCTTACACTCCATGCATACTAGGAATATTGGGGCTGCTATCCTAAAAATTGATTTAAAAAAGGCCTTTGATTGCCTGGACTGGAGCTTCCTTAGATGTTTACTTATCAAAATCTGCTTGAATAGCTTGTGCACAAATTGGATCATGGCATGTGTGCAAGACATCAATTTCGCAATTCTCATCAATGGATTCCCTACAATTTGCGGAAAAGGGGCTCCCCTAGGGGTGCTTCTTATCTCCTATTTTATTCATATTGGAGATGGACTCCCTAAGGCTTCACATTAAGAGAGCCGTTGTTGCTTGTAAAGTTGGCCCCCTCGCCATCTCCAGAGGTAATCTTCACACTCATAACCTCTTTGTGGATGATGTCCTTCTGTTTGCTAGGCTTTGCAAGAAAACATGGCAGATTTTATATGAGATAATTCTTTCATTCCAAAAGGTGGCTGGCCTGTCCATTAACGAGGGCAAATCCTCTTTCCACTATGGTAAGGTGGTCGAAGCGGAGATGGAATACATCTCTCGACTTTATAACATTCAGGCCATCTCCATTAAAGAGGGGCTTAAATATATGGGATTTCATTTCAGATTCTACAAAAGAATTTCAGGTTGGGAGTTTAAATGCTTATAGCTTGCTGTCAGAATGATCTTAGCTCAGTCACTCCTTGCCCAAATTTGTGTTTATTGGGCACATCTATTTTTCATCCCTTTGGCCATTGTTAATAAGCTGAATAGGTTAATGGCTACCTACATTTGGGGAGGAAACAAGGACAAAAGAAAATTCCACCTTACCAAACTCGAAAATATCGCCCTTCCTTAAAAGATCTACTGCTCCGGCATCATGAACATGCGCCCTTTTTGGCAAGGCTCTACTATGCAAATCTTTGTGGCGGGTGCTTTTTGGAAATGGCTTATGGATTCATGCTATCAAAATGAAATACCTTGGCAACAATGATATTTTCTATTGGTACAGGAACAATTTCAAATGGCCCTCACAAAGTTCGACGATGCTAAGTTTTCAAAGGATTCTTCCATTTTTTTGCGGAAACTTCATTTGGGCTTTTCATACCCATTGCAACAACCTGATAGGTGTTGATTCCATCAAGGGAATTGATTCAGTGCCAATCTCCCCTCAACTTCATTTGGGCTTTTCATACGGGTTGCAACAACCTGATAGGTGTTGATTCCATCAAGCCAATCTCCCCTCAACTTCTATTGATCCTCCACAGTAAAGAAATTTTCTTTTATTAAGGGATGGAAGAGCGCCATTCCGCAATGGAAGACTTGTAAGAATATGGGCCCACATGGAGCTATGGCTACACAATGGAAAAGCGTTATCTGTCATATGAGAAGTGCAGGTTTTCACAAATCCCAGGATAGAGACAGCATAGAATGGCATGTTAAAAAGGCAGTTCCCTTGTATTGGTTAGAGACATTTATCTTTATTTGATAGAGCTGCAGAAAGGTACCCCTCAATATTTTCCTCCCTCTCTTTGGAAGACAAACTGCCAGATTAAAATCATTTTTTTTTCTTGGTTTGTATTTTATAATAAGAACCTCATCTGGACAAATTTACAGAAAAAGAGCTTGCAGGGTCCAGCTATGTGTATGATATGTTTAGACAACTCTGATGAAAACTTGCATACTTTTTTATACTGTCCTCAATAGCTGTCTTTGTGGGGCAACTAGCCACATATATTGGCTTTCCAACGATTTCTCATCCTTCGATTACAGAAGGATACAGTTGGTGGGAAGCACAAAAAGCTATCTGGAGCCCCATCCCATTAATTGTTTTTTTGTTCATGTGGAAGTGGAGGAACAACATAATCTTCCAAAATTGCAAGGAACCTTTCAGTTGTATTTTGGATAAGGTTATTCCATATTATTCCTCCATTTTACAGAACTTGCCCTTACAGAAAAATCTCGACGGTGATCAACATCTCACATTTCCAAGGGCACATTTAGACTAGGTGACAAAGAATGACTATTGCGCTTGTGGAGTTTACATAGCTATGACAAATGACCTCCAATTCTCCTTATATTGGGACGGTGGCAAATGAACAAATAACAAGGCAGAGGCAATGGCCCTACATGGTCTACTTTTATTCTGCACTTTTATGGATATAGAGCCTATTAATGTATATTGGGACTCAAAAATTATCATAGAACATGTGAAAGGCATACATGCAATTCAGAGTGACAGCCTCACTGGATGGTTAGCAAAGATAACAGCTCTATGGAAGCCAACCACCTTCCCCATCACTCATATAAGGGGCAAACAAAATGCACAAGCTGATATTTTGTCAAAAAAAGGATTACATTAGCCTCTCTGTAAGTGGCACCTGTTTATCACTTCTTTCCCCTGTACAGATGACATTCTGCCCTTCACAATGCCAGGAATATGAAGTCAACATCTACAGGTATGAATTACAGCCAAATATCTGAAAATATCTCAATCTGTTGGCTTTCTACATATTCTGGAAAGTTATAGTTTTTTGTTATGAACATTAGATATCAAGATCCCAAATTTTTTTTGTAATGTATAAGGAAAGATTTCTCTAGATGCTAGCTGGAATTTTTGCCTTCTCCAGGGACAGATGCGCTCTTTTGTATACATTTCTGTTTATATTGAATATAATACAATCAATACTGCTTTTTCTTCTAAAAAAATTATAATGTTTTTGTGTGTATATTTCATATTTGGACTTTATTTTGATAGTTATTTGGGAGATATATATTTGGTTGGTTTGTGATTGGTTTTGTTAGCAATGTATCATTTTTTATTTTAATTTTGGTTATATGATTTTTTTTATAAAATTTACACTATATTACTGCAAATCAATTCTAAATACAATTTATTTTGAATTATGTATTAGATATATTTAAAGATAATATATAATATATTAAATGAATTTAATTGGATTTGTTGACTCCTCACCCGAGTTCATTCACAATTACATGACCCTCTGCATATACAGCAATTATAATCTTTGGATATTGTGATCTCGCATTAATATAAAACTTTGTAATTTTCAGATATTGTGTAATATTGTGATCTTAGATTCTGAAATAAATTACATCCTCGATTATCACCTTTATGTATTGAGAATACGCAGAAATGGATTTAAACGACGAAAAAAACCGAAAATTTTGATGAAAGAAAAATATGGATTACACACGAGCAAATTTAGTCAAAATTATAATATTTTAGTCATCGATCGCTCTCGCGAAACCCCGCGAGATTTCATAGGATGGTGTACGAAGTCGATTGACTTTTTACATAACGAGATTTTGTAGAGTAAATATTTTAGCAGGCTGTTAATGAAATTTGTAAAATTCAATGGCTTATTATACCAAAGCGATAGAATACGGCAGAGAGAATGTGGTTTGGTTCGTAGAGTAGAGTATGAATATACTGCAGAGAGAATGTGGTTTGGTTGGTAGAGTATGAATATACTGCAGAGAGAATGTGGTTTGGTTGGTAGAGTAGAGTATGAATATATCTGTTTGTTAGTTAAAGTATGTAAAAGATTTAAGGTTTGGGGTATTTTGTATTGATGATTTATGGTATTAAACTCATGTAATGGTATTACATGTAACCAAAGTTTAACTAATAGTATTGAGATTATGGTATTACATGCCACCAAATCTTTAAAAGATTTGGGACTCATAGTATTATATGTAACCAAGTTTTTAAAAGGTTTGGGGATTTTCCACTATATTGTATTGGTGACTTGTGGTATTGAATTCATGATATTACATGTGATTAAACATTTATTGTGGTTTGGGGCGCTTAGTGTTGGTGACCTATGGTATTGAGCTCATGGTATTACATGTGACCAAGCTTTGGTTCGTGGTATTGGGCCCATGGTATTGCATGTGACCAAGCTTTGGCCCGTGGTATTGGACCCATGGTATTACATGTGACCAAGTCTTTTAAAGACTTGGAACCCATCGTATTGAGCCCATGATATTACAGGTAACCAAGCCTTTAAAAAGCTTGGGGATTCTCAATTATAATGTGAGAATCACAACTCTAGACTAACTTTGAAAGGACACAAGATTAGATTAGTAGCAGAACTTTGAGAATCACAACTCTATATAATAAGAATTATATATAATATAGAGTTTGTTTGTATTTAGTGAAATTGGGAAGTAAACTTGCTCTCCCTCACCACAAGTGGATTCTGATCACTACCACTAAACTTATTTTAATTAAAACTACCCACACATTCTCCTAAACATTATCTAGACCCTAATACCGTTTTTCTTAGAACATTATCTCAACCCTAATATTTTTCTTTTTTTCTAAAAACATTATCTCAACCCAAATTAATAATCACAGCTTACCTTCCAGTGAATGCCATTCCTGACTGGCCTGCGATAAATCTTCGTCAATGGCTTCTTCAATAAATTTAAGAACCTCATCAAAGCCATCGTCAAGTTTCAGGGAATCATCCTGCACCACCCCGCCAACTTCCTGCAGACTTCCGGAACTCGCCATAGTCACGAGCTCATTCTCACTAACGGCGACACTGACAGAAGCTACTGTGTCTCCAGACATGGTGTCTCAAACCCAATGGAAACTTGCGAATAACCTCAAACCCAACTGAAACTTTCGTATCAAGCTTCCGCTTGCAGAGTCTCTCCCACAGTACCCAAGCTTTGCAGGTGCACAACGACTGCTTAGAATTTTTATAGACGTAGAGATCTAGTCAATCCCCCGGATAATACGGAATTTTTGCGTAAGGAATTAAATGGGAAACGAATAGAAAAATGGCCCCGGGCTCCTATCCCGACTCGTCCGGGGCCGCGGAGGCATTTATTGCAGAATGCTGGCCAGCCATGCAAACTGGTTCAGTTAGTTAACATGTGGCCGATTTACGGATCACTGTAATGAGTTACAAATTCATTTGTAGTTAGAGGTGCTTGTTTGGTGTGTATCGGATATGCAATATTCCGATCAAGGTAGTAATTGCAAATTTGGAGCACTGGTCAAATTGGACGGATTTTGAAATTTTAATGTTCACTTTTATTATTTTAATAAAAGAATATTGGTAGATAAGAAAATTTTATGGATGGATAAATTACATTTAACAGGTAATTTGTTCATTAAATTTATTTATCAAATTCTATTTTTGGTTTATACCTAACCGCAAACTTGGAACATAGAGTCAAATTTGACAGTTTTTGAAATTTTAATATTCACTTTGATTATTTTAATAAAAAATATCAGTGGAAATGAAATTTCTTGAATGGGTAAATTACACCTTGACACTTAATTTTTTCATTAAATTTACTCATCAAATTTTATCTTTGGGTAAATTACACCTTGCTACTTAATTTTTTCATTAAATTTACTAATCAAATTCTATCTCTGATTTAGATTAGACCGAATCCCAAAATCATCCTTACTTAAAATAAAATGGTTAAAAAATAAAATATTATTAATTTTAATGTGACAACTTATTAAATAAAATGTTGAGTAGTGAAATATAATTTATTTCGTGGTGGGTAATGAAACATAATTAATTTTGATCATCTAAATTCATTAAATAATAAGTTAGTGTTTACCATAGGTTGGACACCTCAACATATCACACAATGTTTAGGGGTTTACATAAAACCTCTATGCTACATAATTAATCCTTTTTCGAAAACAATTGGAACTTAACCCAATGACTACATAATTATCAATTTCCAAATGTTTATTTAGTTCTGAAGTATCATCAATCTAAATCTTTAGAAGTCCAAAATAAAAGCTAATACCTTTGACCTTTAACAACAGTAGACACTTATGCCCAAGATTAGATTTTCACCGTTGACCTTCAACGATTGAACAGTAGAGAGTTATGCCCAAAATTTTCTCTCGAGTCCAACTTGAAAGAACAATGAACCATATCAACCTAAAGCTTTACAAGTCCAGGATAAAAGCTAATGCCTTTCTTTAACGAGTCAACATAGACAATTATGCCCAAAGTTTTTTCTCCAAATGAAAGAGAAATGAATCATTTATGCAGAACTGTGAAACGATAATAAAAAATATATCTAATGATAATCAAACATGTATCTAACTTCGTATTCATGTTATATCTGAAATAATGGCGGATACTTTCAAGAGTATATCGCTTTACAGTTATCCCTAAAACGTTTTCATTACTTATGAAAATAGAGAGTGACAAATAATAATGAGGGAAATCAAAAATTCAGTCTAGGGAAATACACATTAATATTCTAGCGAATAAAAGGGAAATCAAACATTCCAAAGAATTATGCGGAATATAAATCTAATAGTTAGGGAAGATACTCATCACATTAATAGTCTAGTGAATAAAGGGGAAGTCAATCATTCCAAAGAATTATAAGGAATATAAATCTAATAGTTAGGGAAGATACTCAGCAAACACACGTGGGATTGGTGAATTCTTATAACTTACGTGTTGAGGAGAAAATTAGAAGTCCCACTTTAGCATCGCAAGCACTGAGAGCTCATAAGCTCATAAGATTTCTTCACCAGCCCATCACTGTGCAAGGAGGCAAGGATGCATAGAAGGATGGAACTGTGAACTTACTATTTCTGTGCACATTCGAGATCTAATGGAAACCCAATATTTGTTGATGATAACTAAAGAAGCTTGTGAACCCCAAAAGTTCAGAATGAGAATCCGATAACAAAAAGCGGAAAATAATACTAATTACAAATGTATAACAACCATCTTCCATTCATAGGGGCTTGGTTTCTTGATAAATAGGAGCATAAATATAGTGTTAAAATTCTCACCAATCTATTGACATAAAGTTAATATAATGTACTATAATTTGTACATATAGTTGAATGAGGTATTATAATATTCATAATATTTTATTGTAGGCTATCTTTACTTGCACTTAAGGTATTAGAGATTTTGACGATTTAACTTTAAAATTGGAAGTCATTTTGTCAATTTACAGAAATCTAAAATACGTCCCACACGATGTCAATTTCTAGGCCTCAGACCACCCATTTAAATTCAAATTCAGATCTAATCCAAAAACTAATAACAAAAAAAAATCATTGGAATTTTATGTCTTTAAATAGGCTACATTAGAGAAGGATACCATGGGAAAATCCATGGCTTAAGAATACCATGGGAAAAACCAGGGCCAAGCTCCATCGTTGACGTAGCAATCACCAACCTTGAGTGTCCCTGAACCAACTCAAGCTCCATCCAATATCCAATATCCTTGAACGGATACCATGGGAAAATCCATGGCTTAAGAATACCTTGGAAAAAACCAGGGCCAAGCTCCATCGTTGACGTAGCAATCACCAATCTCCAGTGTCCCTGAACCAACTCAAGCTCCATCCAATATCCAGTTTCCTTGAACCAATGTAAGCTCATCACCGATCTCTCGTGTCCCAGAACCAAGGCAAGCTCCATGATTTATGTAGCAATCACCAATCTCCAGTGTCCCTGAACCATACAAAATTTTTTATTATTCCAAAACATATGAGACTAATCCAAAAACTAATAACAATAAAAAATCATTGGATTTTTACGTCTTGAAATAGGCTATATTAGAGAAGGATACCATGGACAAATCCATGGCTCAAGAATACCATGGGAAAAACTAGGGGCTCTCAAAACCCCCAGTTTATTATAAATTATAAGTTATATATAGAATTTTAGGGTTAAATTTAATTTATATTGTCAAGAGGCACTTTCAACCCGAGTATAGTAGAGATGTTGTAACAAAATGTTTGACATTTTGACTAAATCAAATTACATAAAAATAAAAATTAAAGAAAAAATTTCATGTAATGTAAATAGTTTACTTTGTCAAAATAAAAGAAATGAATAAAAAAAATAAAAAAATAACCCTATAAAAATCAAATAAAAATAAAAATGCCCATGGTATTGAAAAGCCATGGTATTGACCCATGGTATTGAAAATCCATGGTATTGACCCATGGTATTCATATGGAATATAACTTATTTAAAAGAGAAAATAATCTATCAAGACAATTCACCAAAACTACAAGTTTAATTATTATAATCACTTTAAAATTCATAATCCAAATCCCTCGCACTAAACTGTATTTATGACACCCCATTAATATTGGTTCAACTTTAAACAATTTTTGCAAAGTTATTTTCTTTAAACTAATTTTAGAATTGGCAAAAGAAGAAGGATTTCAAAAATCCCATATCTATGGGGACCCAATGAATTTAATGAGGTGGATGATAACAATAACTCAATTACAAAATTACTCATTTCTTTTTAAAAGAAATTACTCATTTCCTCTTAAAAAAATTACTTATTTCTTCCTTCAAAAAATTGTAATCTACGACATCTTTCTTTGATATCTCTCTTGAGCATGTCTAGAGACACAACTAGATTTGGACCAAAGCACATGCAAGGTTAAAAAAAAAAAGTTGAGTAGGTGAAAAAATATATTCTTGACCCTTGGAAATAACTCACATAATTGTTTCGTTTACTACTATTTGATCTTTCTTTCTTCTTTTTTTAAATGCAAAAACTATGATTTTTTTTTGTGATATATATGTTTATATGATAGTGTTCTTTATTGTGAAATACCAAATTTTTGGAACATTATATAATGATGTACCTGAATGTATAAACTTGCAACTATTTCAATGAAGGTTGCTTTTTTTTCCCTCTT